>CAKAOH010037689.1:0-14397 GCA_916701665.1 Sebastiscus tertius | reverse complement strand
TGATATAGATATATATATAGAGTGCTGCAATGATTAAACGATTATTTGTCAACTATTAAATTAATCGCCAACTATTTTGATAATTAATCGGTTTGAGTAATTGTTTAAGAAAATAAAAAGAAGTAAAAATTCTCTGATTCCAGCTTTTTAAATGTGAACATTTTCTGGTTTCTTTACTCCTCTATGACAGTAAACTGAATATCTTTGAGTTTCAGACAAAACGAGACATTTGAGGACGTCGTCTTGGACTTTGGGAAACACTGATTGACATTTTTCACCACTTTCTGACATTTTATAGACCAAACAACTAATCCATTAATAGAAAAAATAATCAACAGATTAATAGACAATGAAAACAATAGATATATATTTCAACTTCTATTTACACATTTATATAAATGTGTATATTTGTGTGAATATTTACTTCTTTATTTGATTGACGGATGAACACAAACAAAACGTCACTTAATATCATAAGCGAGCGCCAATATCTCCGTGTGAGCAGATTCTCAAACTACTGAAGCAGCTTAATAACAAACTGTGGATCCAAATAGTGAATGTTTGTTTTATTATCTCCTTGATTTTCCTCCACGACAACATCCTGCTTAGTTGTGCACCCTACAGCTCTGTGGCAGAACACTTACGCTGGTTACTTGTGTGTGCTGTCAGTGAGAAAACTGCAAGGGATAAGGAGGTAAACACATTTTTTTTATTAAACCAAACTGCTGCTATTTTGTCTACAAAACACTTAGATTATGCTACAAGAGGTGTTTGAGGAATGTTATTTTTTGTTGAAAGTTTTAAAAAGATTACTTAACCAAGTCTATTTACAACAGTTTGACATTATTCAAGGCTTAACCATCATTAATACTCAGTTTAACAAGCCCTGCATATAGCTTGCAAAGTGCAGCAATGTCACCATTTCAGACAATGTAAATGTAGCTGACTTTTGTGGTGACGCTTCCTGGATGAAATAAAGCCAGAAGGAGGTGAAATGTAATAAACCCATCCGCCTCTGGCTGTTGACGAAGATACTGTACGAGCAGTTAAGTCTGGAGGGGGAGAGAAACCTCCACCTGCACCGGAGAATCAAATGCGCACCTTTTACAAAGTAGCTCTGTCAGCCCGAACAAACGAGCGTGACTGGAGGCACAAACGGAATGACAAAATAACAAACACACACACACACGCACACACTGAGTTACTGCCCTGCCCTCTATTAGTGAACACAATGAGTGTGTAAGGGGATCTTAATGAAGGACTCCCCTGAGGCAAAGCTTGACGCCTCTGCTGAGGATGTGTACTGTTAGAGCTCATTAAATGAACATGAGTACTACCACTGACATGGTGGGAGAGAGAGTGTGAGTGTGTGTGCGTGTGTGTGGTGTTCAGTTACAATACCAGATTTAGCCGTTTATGTCATGCGGCACACATGCCTTCTGTGCGCCAATTTATTGAGCGTGCACGCCCATTTTGTTCCATTTGCGTGTGTTGAGAGAAGTCATTACACAACCAGACTTTACATGGAGAGAGAGTGAGCTTCATGTGTGTGTGTGTGTGTGTGCGCGCTCGTGGCATTTTGTTACTGGAAAATACTTACACAGAGCTATTGATATCACAGGCAACACAACAGGTCCTCTTATTCTGACAAAATGAACTTGAGGGAATAATAAACAAATCGTATTTAGAACAAGGGGAAGGGCACGGGGGTTGAGGGAGAAAGAGATGAGTTTGTGGATGACGAATGCGAGATGGGAGAAATCCAAATGAGAGAAAAAAAGATGAAAGAAGAAGTCAGAAAGCAAAATGTTACAGTGGAAGGAGTGGTGCACGATATGGAATTTGATGCAGCACTGCCCTCTTGTGGATAGAAATGGAAGTATTATATTTTCTATTGACCAGATTCTAAATCACAAAAAGGACTGTGGGACATCCTCATTATTTAATCAGTCGGAGTGTGTTTTGTGGCTTTGTACGTCGTGCCTGCTGTAATAAATGTTCCACTCCAGTTTAACCCTAAGCTTCTTTTAGTTCAGATTATTTGAAGGTGTATTAGCCAGAGGTGTGGACGCGAGTCAGTCTCGAGTCACAAATTTGAGGACTTTAGACTTGACGAAATCAAAAAAGACTTGCAACTCAACTTTGGACTTTAACACCAAGGACTCTTGACTTCACTTGGACTTGGATCTTTTTTTAAAGATTATTTTTGGGGGCTTTTTGGGCTTTATTTGATAGTACAGTGGATAGACTGGAAAGTGGGAGAGAGAGAGGGGGCAACCTGCAGCAAAGAGCCACGGGCCGCTGTGGTAAGGACTCAGCCTTGGTATATGGGCGCAAGCTTTACCAGGTGATCTACCAGGTGATCTACACCAGGTGATCTACACCAGGTGATCTACACCAGGTGATCTACACCAGGTGGGTCTACCAGGTGGTCTACCAGGTGGTCTACCAGGTGGTCTACCAGGGCGCCCGGACTTGAGCATTTTGACTTGAAACTACTTGATACCTTCCCCCAAGTATGTTATTTCAAAAGTGTGCCATGAATCAATTCATTTCCTGAATCAACTAATGTTAACGCTATTCATGTGTATTTATGTGCAGTATGTGTGTTTGACTCACCTCTCTACCCTTGTGTGTGACCAGGGCAGCGAGCGGCTTGGCGTAGAAGCGGCTGAAGCTGAATCCCAGGCAGCCGTACATGCTGTTCGCGGTCAGCTTCAGAGCCTTCTGACGAATGTCATACTGATGGACAGATAGACGACACACAAATATGACCAAACGGATTTCAAATTCACTTGAAAACTCCAAATGTTATGAAGATTTGAGATTTGAGGTTAGAAGTTGTCTCACTCAGTGGTAAATAAAAAATGGTTGACAATAGAAACATCACAGGTAGGTGCAAGGCTGGAGATAAGACGGGTTAGATGGTTAACCACACTTGTCATCATAGAGCCCATCAGCCTATTGGTACATACAGTATATGATTGTGGGAACCATTTTTCTCCATTTTGATCCAACTCCAAACATTGTCCATTTAAATAAATGTGTGGTTTTGAGTCATTACTCTTTTCATTCAAATGAAACCCATTTTGTCAAACAGAAACCATCACGCCTACTAAACAGCTATTTGCATGACCCTCCGTGTTCGCTGAGAGCAGGTGATAATATAATGCACTCAAAAGGCGCCCAACTGCTGTCCGTCTGTATGATCCAAACAGTTCACTAATGTGTGGTTAAATAAACACAATCGTTGCTGTAGTGCTTTGGATTTTAAAATGACAGGAGAAACACAGAAAGTAGTTTTCCCATACGTTGGCAAAATAATGAATGTTTTGGAACATAATAAGCAAACAGATGGACGGAGAAGACGATTATTCTACAGGAGTGGTTAGATGTCACCAGTGGTATTATTTTGAAGTGACATGAATTCAAACACAGACACATACGATATCATAGGAGCGAGCTAAACAGTTTGCATAGCCTCCTTTAAAGCCTCCAGGATGTGAGTGTGGAGTATCACTTTAAACTGCCTCAACATTAGTGGACCCATTTTTATACTGCAATTAACTTTAAATAGGAAACAAATGGAAAATAAGGGAGGTGAGTTTCCATACCAACTTTGTAAATACTATACAGTATGTACAGCATCTGTGTGTTTCAGTGTGCATGTATAGTAGGTATGTGTGTGTGTGTACCTGCATGTAGAGGTCTGGGTTGAGGTCTTGCTGTTTCATCAGCTGTTTGACCTGTTTACGCCGCTCGACCAGCTTCCTGATTTCTTTGGGCAAGATTCCCATCTCCAGGTCTGTATCTGGAACTTCGGGAATCTCCTCCGACCCGTCCTCCTGTTACCATGGAAACAAGAGTTGGAAGTTAGCTGGAAGAAGTCAGGATGTTGAGGCTCTTTGCACCTCTGTACCCAGGCATTGGGATCAATCCATAAAGCATGCCTGGTACTGTAGATAGTTATTCATTCATGAATTCATCATTTTGGTTACACAAACACACCTGCTCCTACAATAAATATTGGGGGTGTCACGATTTCGATCCTAAATCGGAAATTGATCGAAATTGGCTTCAGATCTTAATCATCGAAAACAATAGCAGGATTGACGATTTTTTTCCACTTTGCCCACTCTCCCAAAATAAGAATTTGAAATTGTAAATCACAGTTGTCAGGGCATAAAACCAATGATCTGTTGATCTTTACCAATCAAGACTCCATAGTCCAACAATGGCATGTTTAAATCAAGAATCGTGACACCCCTAATAAACATAGAAACATCACACAAACCTCATTCTTCTTCTGTGTGTTGTGAGCCTCCCTCTGCACAGTGGTGAAGCAGATGTTGAACTCTTGGATGATTGAGGGATACAGGCTGTTGAAGTCAAGCAGCAGCACAAACTTGTCGTAGAAACCTGCAGAGAGAGAGAGAGAGAGAGAGAGAGTGAGGGACGTTATAGAAATATGTACACAGACAGAAAGGAAGGATTTTAAACTAAAAAACACAGACTTACCAACTTTAGGATCCAGCACCAGACCTCCAGCATAGGCTGCCTTCTTCTTCCGCTTGCCTTTCCCTGCATCCACATCTTCTCCTTCGACCTGAGACACAGGGGAACAAAGAGACATTTGTCACGTGACTGTAAAATCACTAAAAACAAGCTTCGTGTGTGTGATTGTGAGTGGCGTTACCATTTCCTGCTGGGTCTTTTTGAAGGAGAGTTTGTCAGGGACGATGTAGTTTTTGTCGTGGAAGGCGTGAAGCAACAGGAACTCGTTCCTCTCGGCGCGACCGCCCATCAGAGTACGAGACTGCAGAGAAGAAGGAATCAGGTTTGACTGAAGCAGGAGGCAAGTAACATTAGCAAAAGGAAAAGCGTCATAAACAAGAGGCTGTATATGACTTGAGCCAACCTGAAGCATGGCTCAGAGGTGATATCTTTATGTCCCACTGTAACCGATCTAAAATGTTATCTTACCCCACTGTATTGTATTTTGTAGTTCACCCTGAGACATATTGGCTGATCAAAATACACCGGCTATAAACTCTAATAAAGGCTTTTAAGATATAAAGCTTTCACAGGAGAAGCAGGTCTTGCTTTTGTCTGCAAACCGTTTTCTTTCTGATTTAAATTTTCAGTATTTGTACTTCAGCTGTACGATAAGTGAGAAGAGCTGCTGCCTGGAATTCAAAAACCTCAACTATTGTCCATCCCCGTTTCTTTTGTCATGTGTTTAAAATGCTTTTTTTCAAATAATGTTGGTAGTGCGGATATTTTTGATTCGGAGAGCCAGATGCATTTTAAGCAGTTATTTGGATGTTAATTTCCTGACATTCAGCAAATTGTGAAGTGACTGCTGTTTTAATAGTTTTTTGTGTTTTCTCTTTGAGCTGACTAATAAGGTTAGACGATAGCTGTTGTGTTGTAACATTTAATGTTTTGGGTTTTTTTTGCAGCTGTGGGTGGCTGTTCAATGACGGTAAAGAAAAAAAGGTGTTGTTACCATGACGTTGCCAGCAATGTTGGTGATCTGCAGGGCCAGTGGCAGCACGTTGAGCTCACACATCATCTGGAGGATCAGCTTGGCGTCCGTCCATGTCAACTCCAACAGGTAGAGCAGGTGAGGAGAGTCGCTGACACAAAAAACCCACATATTTTAGAATACACACATTGTTTTTTTGGGTCTATGTTGAGATATGGCAAAAAAAAAAAAAAACCCACATAAAACATCTGATTTGGTTGAAGTGACCCTTTAAGGACAAACAAACCTGTAGAGATTCTTGATGTTCTCCTGAGGGACTGTGACTCTCTCCGTCTTCAACACCTGTGTAGCCAGTTCAGTCAGATGGTAACTTTTACAGCGAATCAGCTCCTTGGCTGAGATCTCCACGTCGCACACCAGACGGCCACAGGTTGCGCTCTTCTCTGCAAAGGAACTGCGACCCTGTCGTGTACAACAACATTTAGTGGTGTATAATAGGTTATAGAAACAAAAAAACATGTATTGCTATGTATTCTTCTTACCCCTAGTTTGGGCATGTTTGCCCTCCTGAGGCGTCCAATCTTAGACCAGTGGGGAACCTTGCACACATTGATCCTCTGCAGAATCACTTCCAGGTCAAAACCAAAGATGTCATGACCCTGCAGGAACAGAATAAGGATTAGCATACTCATTTTTTTACCATGATAAAACACTGCACCTTCATCTGGGCAAATGATTTATCTGTAATCCATTCAGGAAATTGCATAGAATCACTGTTAATCTTCTACTCACCACCAGCACATCAGGGTCGATTTTGTGCATCTTGGCCAGGAAGAAGCCGAGCAGAGTCCGCTCTGTTGCAGCTATCTCCACTTTCCCGTTCTAACAGAGGAAGGGAGTCACATAATCAACGTTTGTCACATACGTTGAAGAAAATATGTCGGCAAAATATTAGGACTGCCCCCTCTTAGTCGACTAATCGGTCATTTTCGGTCTTAGACGGCTAAGATTTCTTTAGTGAATTAGTCATTTTTTAAATGCTTTTTAATGCTGAATGACTTATTTACAAGAAACTTATGAGCACATCTCTGGTAAACACAACATTTAAAGTGGTGCTTTTGTGTGATTCTTTGTGGAGAAACTCAGTTTCACAGATATGACGTTTAAATCAACTAATCATTAGTCGACAAAATCGTACCGGTGTTAGTCGACTAAGAAAAACAAAATATATTCTACATTAATTCTAATAAAATCTACTTTTTGTACATATTAAACTACCTTTATGTAAAGTGCTGTAGAAACTGCTTTTATGTAAGTGTAACATGAAAAAGGTTTATTATATTGCTATCCCTGCTACATTTGTAAAAATCCTGCAAATATGTAAAAACGGATGTTTATGAAAATATAAAGACAAGTATTTCCTGTTTCTAGTACCAAGCTGAACCCCATAGCTACATGGCCTCTCACCTTCTTCCTCACAGCATCTTTGAAGTCGTAGGGGAAGATACAGTCAGCCGGTTTACTGACCACTGCAAAGACAAAAAAATATATATACTAACAGTTCCAAAACATTTGTCATTTTACCGTTCTTTCTCTTGTCAATTGAGCTTTCAAATTCTATTACATTCATGCATTACAGTGAAAACATTCAATAATACGAGTATAAATGACTTACCACAAAAATGGGTCTGGTATGGAGGTTGAGGTGGAGCTTTATCCATATGGAACTGGTAGTGGACCAGAGCAGCCAGGGATACAATCTGCAGAGGAATAATTATATCATCAGGTCCTTGAACGCACCATAAAATAACACGGCTAAAATAACAACACTGAATCATTCTATTCATTCTGACCTCGTTGTGGTGCGTCTTGGGGTTCTGGATGGTCTTGAGGCTGATGGACATGACGGTGATGGGTGGAGGCGACAGGTCTTTGACCACAGTGACCAGGTCGCTCCTCAGGGCCAGAGCCTCCACCTTACACCAGCTGACCGGCTGGTTCATCAGCTCTAACACAGACACAGGAGCACATGTGAATTTTCCAACATAAAATGAGTTTGTTATTTTAAATATCAAAATCCTTCAAATGCAAATCAATTTAAACTAAATGAAAGGTGTTGAAATCAGTTATTCAAACATAAAAGGGACAAAGGGACATCCTCCTTACGTGGTGTCTTGATGTCCAGCCAGCAAGGCCCTTTAATCTTCCTGCCGAGGAGGAAGTGCTCCAGACTAGAAGTGTTGGTTCCAAAAATGTGGGAAAAGGTCGCCCCCTTAAGGTCTGAAGGCAGTGCAGGGTATTCAGCCTGCAAAAACAATATTTACCACATAGACAAATAGGTTATCGTAAAAAACAAAACAAAAAAAAAACATATGGGCCTGGACTACTTCTACCTAAGAACTGTGTGTGCACATCCACTCACAGAATATCTGACTTCCAGGTACTCGGACTGAGTGGGCACATCAGGAATTTCAAAAGCGTAGTCCTTCTCCACTTTCTGCAGAGAGAAAACACAGAAAACATGTCAAACTTGCCAGAGAGATACATTCATGCTATATACAGTCCGTAACAAAGGTTGGCACCGACCTTGGACTTGAACTTCATGATCCTGAACTTCTCAGAGAGGTCGTTAAACTCCTGGTAGACGTCCATCATTCCTACAGGAGTGTCCGACACCTCGCCGGTCTTGATGTTCACTTTCTGTTCACGAAAACAGTCAAAAAAATTGAAAGAAATCACGTAAAAAGTAATGTGTGAAGTGATTTCACACACACAGACAAATGTACTCTCAGTAGCTTTGAATTGTCCTATAACTTTACAGATTTTTTAAAGCTGGGGGAAGGTACTGTATACTGTATATTATATGGTAATAGCATGGATTTACACAAATATAATACAAAGTGTTTTGGAAAACTGATGGCAACTGAATCTGAACACGTAACCCCACCTCTCATCACAGAAATAACAGCAAATATCTTATACTATGAGTGATGATTCATTGAGCTCAGTGAGTTTTTCAACAAAGCATATAAAAGGTGAAGAAAAACGGGTTGTTGTTTCCTTAAAAACATGGAAATCTTGTTTCCATAATATACAGTAATGTGACGGAGCAGGAAACTTACATATTCGCGAGGCAGGAAGTGCATGGTCCGCTCAATGTTCTTGACAGTGACACAGCAGCTGACGTGAGACTTTGCCGACTCGATCCAAACTTTTCCGAACAAGTACACCACACCTGGGCCACAGATGAGTTAAAACATCAGGATGTGCTCCACAAAATCTGACACAGGATCTTTGGATTATAAATTTAGCATCCACAATATATTCACTCTAGGTGTGAATATGCCGTACCTGGTTGGCTGTAGGGGTCTTCAAAGGCATCCAACCAATAGAAGCGGAAAACCTGCTCCCCGTCTGCTCCCTCCACCAGCGGGAGTTGGCTGGAGTCAACCTGTATCTCTACCGGAGCCTCGCTGACTTCACCTTCCTCCTCTTGTCCCCAAGAGCTACCAACCCTGCTGGACCTTGAAAAGGACAGAGGAAGGAAGACGCTAAAACTGAAACTTGTGTTACGCGGTTATAGAAACATTTCTGAGGTCTTTACATGTTAGCTCAGTGGTTTTAATGCATGTACAACATTTTAAGATTAAGCCAGAAAAAATATCTATATTTCCTAATAAAGTAGAAGCAAACAAAACAGATAACAAGCTTACAATAAGACAGGGTCCTGAGGCTCTGCTTTGGGCACCACTTTAACTGCTGCTGCTGTTTTAGATGAAGGTTCGGCGTCATCTTTAAGAGCAGGCTTCTCCTCCTCAAGTTCGACCTCCATCGGCTCATCGAAGTCCACCTCGTCAAACGCCAGAGCGTCATTCACTGAGAAACACGTTGTCGTGAAAGGTCAGGTTTTTTTGTTGCTAGAAGCAAAAAAAAAAAAAAGGGCAAGTAGCTGGCAGATCCATCTTTCTTACCTTCCTCTTCATCCGGCTCCTCCACTTTCGCCCTCTGCTTCTCCACAGAAAGAGCAGGTTTGGAAGGTGGGAGGCGGGCTGATGGCCTGGGGGTCGGGTCAGGAGGCGGTGGCCTGATAACTTTGGCCTTTAACCCCGTAGCTGAGGGTGACTCCTGGTATTACAGAAATGACATACAATAGTTTATGATTATTTAACTGTATAATTTGGCCGGTGATGTAGTTCACAAATACTTCTAATCATATGATGGGTTAGATGATACCTTTGGCATCTGGGGTTTGATGGAAAAGGGATTCATGGGTGATCCAAGAGACTTCTTTTTCCTCAGAGTGACCACTGACGGAGGAGTCAGAAGAGACGGTTTCTGGGAAGACAAGAGGGAGAGAGAGGTTTTAAAAGCAAATATCACAACATATCACAATGGGTATAGACAATGAAGAGGTGGAGAAGTTGGCTATGAAGAAAAAAGAAGACACAATGTCACCACCACTGAGTAAAAAAACTCAGTAAAAAAGCTAAAAGCACATTAATTGACTTTGACAGTAAAATAACTAAAAAAAGGTCAGAGGTTTAGTTCTTGTAACAGCACTTTGTCCCCTTCATTCGTCCCTTTGAACAACACGATTTGCTCATTCATTACACGTCAGCTAAAGGCCTAAATGTAAATGTCAATGTGTAGAACAATTCGGTTAATTGTGGAAAACATCTACCTCAATACTGCTATCACAGTGTCTTAACAGAGAAAGTCCAATGCATTAGTTGACAGTGAATTGTGTTATGTTTAAGTTCTGCATTGTCTAGACGATATTACAAACCTCAGAGTGCAGGTCCTGTAAGATGTCTCCTAACAAGTCATCTTTAGACAGGTCAACGTCTTTCTGCAAGAGACAAAATTACACTTATGGTCAGTGCATGAGCAGAAAAGGGGCAAGAGCAGAAACATCTCTTTTTTATTTCAAGTTAAGATCCACACAGGGCACACTTGTAATAGAAGTAAGTCAACACACCTCAGCTGGCCTCTTCACATGACTGTTCATGAAGAGGCTCTTAATGGTGTTGGGCTTGGCTACGACAGATTTCTTCACATTTTTCTTTGAGGCTGCTCCTTTAGCATCTGCTTTTCCTGCAAACACAAACACGTTTTCACAAAAAAGTTCCTCTTCGTGCAAAACTATTAAGTGTACATTTCCTCACACTCACAATAACTTGCTGCAACGCAGTCCCATATGAATGTTTACCTTTATTGTTTTCAAGGACATCGTCATCCAAATCATCGTCAAAGATTTCTCTTCCATCCTCCACATATCCTGTTCCGTCTGAGAGAAGAAACGTTCACATTAGACCTCACCATCAGACATATTCCCACAGTGGATACAGCAGGAGATTGAGACTCACCATCATCTATGATCCAGTCATCCTCTTGTCTTTCTCGTACCATCTTCGAGTACTGCTGCTCGTCCACCTCCTCATACACACTTGTAAACTCCTCCACCTGGAAAACATGAACACTGGTTGACCATAACCTATGAAACAAGCATTGCTGAATAAATATCTGACCAAAATGCCCTATTCACTGTTGGATAACAGAATTATTTTTATTACAATATTTATATACAGTATGTATATTAGAACATAAAATAATAAAAATCAATACAGTATAGTACCGTTATATTTTGCGTGGCAACATTGTATCGATACACAGACGTCAAATATCAATCTTTTACCAACTACGCCATAACTTGTCGGGAAGAACGCTCCAAAGTTATGCAAAATTTCGGTGTAGAAAAACTTGCAATGCCATTTTCAAAGAGGTCCCTTGACCTCAAGATATGGGAATGAAAACTCTGAGATAAACAGATTGAAAACTTATATTTTATTAGATAAAACAGATGTTGGCAAACTGCATAACTTGCAGTTTGAAAAAGGTAATAAATCGCAATATATCTTATTACAATACTCAGCCTATCGCAAAATGTTTAAAATCGCAATAAGTATCGTGATAATATCGTACCGTGGGACCTCTGGTGACTCCCACCCCTAATGTGTATTACATAAAAACCAACACATAGGCCTGATTGTTTCTATTATAAATTAATCTGATGATTATTCTTTCAATTAATCTATAATTGTAAAATTGTAAAAAGTCTGTAAAATGTCCAAAATAGCAAATAATGGCCTTCACAATGTCCCAGAGCCCAGGGTGCTAGATGAATGATTATCAAAATTACTAATCAACTACTAATTGAAAACTAATCATTTCAATCTGTTTTTTAATCTACTTAGTCAGTACAAACTTTGCTAATGGAGCCTAACAAGTAAGGTGATGAGGTTTTGAGTTGAATTAACCTGTCACACTGAGTTAAATTAAATGCAAACGATTGCACCTAGATTGTGTGTTATCCACTGCATAGCCTACATACACTCACCGGCCACTTCATTAGGCGCACCTGTTCAATTACTTGTTAACATAAATAGCTAATCAGCCAATCACATGGCAGTAACTCAATGCATTTAGGCATCTAGAGGTGGTGAAGACGACATGCTGAAGTTCAAACCGAGCATCAGAATGGGGAAGAAAGGGGATTTAAGTGACTTTGAACGTGGCATGGTTGTTGGTGCCAGATGGGCTGGTCTGAGTATTTCAAAAACTTCTGATCTACTGGGATTTTCACGCACAACCATCTCTAGGGTTTACAGAGAATGGTCCGAACAAGAGAACATATCCAGTGAGAGGCAGTTGTGTGGACGAAAATGCCTTGTTGATGTCAGAGATCAGAGGAGAATGGGCAGAGTGGTTGGAGATGATAGAAAGGCAACAGTAACTCAAATAACCACTCGTTACAACCAAGGTATGCAGAATACCATCTCTGAACGCACAACACTTCGAACCTTGAAGCAGATGGGCTACAGCAGCAGAAGACCACCCGGTACTAGCAAGGTGTACCTAATAAAGTGGCAGGTGAGCTGTATGCACAACACTTAAGTTTCTCACCTCATACTTGATTTTCTGCCCCATCTTGGCTTTCTTGAGCTGCTCCAGTGCAGCCTTCCTCCCCACCTTCTCTCTCTTCTCCCGTTTGGAGCGAGTCTTTGCCAGACTGCAGGGATCACCTCCATCGTCTGAGGGACAGGAGAGGGGACACAAGGACATGAAAACGCAGAAGAAGCAGGTATATGAACATGACAGGTTGCATTTGCAAGATGTCTATCCCCAACAAATACTGCAAGTAATGTCACATTTTGAGGGGAATTGCATTTTGTTGTAACTTTTGCTCTTTGAACAGGTCAATGGTCAACTGTATTATCCCACAAGGGGCAATTCATGTGGTCATATACACGTCTCATAAAAACAACATATAAAAAAACCTCACACACTTCCATGCATGCTTTTTTCTGCAGGAATCTGCTATTTGATCTGCTATTCCTTTTGAATTTCTGATGGAGAAGATGGGTAGGATCGTTGAGGATCTGATCTGCTTGTTTTAGAATAAGGTCCCTATACAGCTGTGCTGCAGACACCTGATCGATCCCAATGATCCTGCCTGCTGTCTTGCAGTTTGACATGATCTTGAGCAGGCATATTACCAAAAGGTGCAAATCAGACCGAAAGACAGACAAAACAGTATTGTAAAACATTTGAAGAACACAACGTTCAACTCTAAAATGATTCAATTTCCTAAGAAAGAAAAGCCTCTGTTGTAGTTTATTAGACTTACTTTGTGCACATACACTGAATTTTAAGTGGTCATCGATTTCAACTCCAAGGTATTTATAACTTGAGACCCGCTCAACTAATTCTCCCTTAATCTTGGCAGAAGGAACTGTTAGGAGGACACTTCTTATTACTTAGTGTACTAGATAACGCATTTTAATACACACACAGTAATGGCCTCCCTTGTTGCAGAATGACATTGTTAGCTAGCTAACACGGTAGCTGACGTCTTCATTTTCCCTCTGCAAGCAACAAGAAACAACAACAACTCACCTCCGTCTGGAGCGTCCACGTCTTTCTCTGGGTTTGATACCGGAGCCATAGCTTTTACGTATTTTCTGCCGTTAACGTTTGCTCAGTGTGACAGCAGGTCAACACAACAACAGGAAAGTCCGCGCCAAATCCTCTTCCCGGGGAAAGTCATATGCAGGAAGTGACATCACATCGCTGTCAGCCAATAGAAATGAAGCGCTGTCTCCTCCACTCTGTCCACGTGGTGGCAGTGTTGTTCCACTTTACTCTTCTTCTTCTTGTTTGGTGTTTATTGGTGGATTAGCAAATCATTTTAGAGGTGCATTACAGCCACCATCTGGACTGGAGTGTGGAACAGGAGACAAAAGAAAAAAAAAGAAAAAAGAATAATGAAAAAATAAAGATAAATAATAATAATAATAATAATAATAATAATAATAATAATAATAATAATAATAACAATGAGGAAAACTCACCATCTGGACTGGAGTGTGGAACAGGAGATTGAGCAGAAACAAAATAAAAAAATAAAACAAAATAATAATAAAAAATACAAATAAATGATGATAATAATAATAATAATAATAATAATAATGAGGAAAACTCACCATCTGGACTGGAGTGTGGAACAGGAGATTGTGCAGAAAAAAAATAAAATGAAATAAAATAATAATAAAAAATACAAATAATAATAATAATAATAATAATAATAATAATAATAATAATGAGGAAAACTCACCATCTGGACTGGAGTGTGGAACAAGAGATTGTGCAGAAACAAAATTTAATAAAAAAAAATAATAATAATAATAATAATGAGGAAAACTCTAGATTCGTTTAACTAAATCAGTTTCTCTTAAAAACTGAATAATTTAAGATAAGATAAGATAAGATAAGATGAACCTTTATTAATCCCCGGAGGGAAATTCAGGTGTCAAAGCAGCAACATCAGCAAACAGAGTGAAACACAGGAG
>CAKAOH010037688.1:0-15518 GCA_916701665.1 Sebastiscus tertius | reverse complement strand
TCCCACATATATATATATATATATATATGTATATATATACATACATATATATATATATATATATATATATATTGTGTTCCACTTATCTGGGGCCTGGTTGCGGGGGAAGCAGGCTAAGCAGACGTCCCTCTCCCCAGCAACGTTTTCCAGCTCTTCCTGGGGGACCCCAAGGCATTCCCAGGACAGACGAGATATATAATCTCTCCAGCGTGTTCCTGGGTCTGCCCCGGGGCCTCTTACCAGAAAACCTCCAAAGGGAGGCGTCCAGGAGGCATCCTGATCAGATGCCCGAACCACCTCAGCTGGCTACTTTCGACGCGAAGGAGCAGTGTCTCTACTCCGAGCTCCCTCCGGATGTCTGAGCTCCTCACCCTCTCTCTAAGGCTGAGCCCAGACACCCTACGGAGGAAGCTCATTTCGGCTGCTTGTATCCGCAATCTCATTCTTTCAGTCACTACCCAAAGCTCATGACCAGAGGTGAGGGTTGGAACGTAGATGGACTGGTAAATCAAGAGCTTAGCCTTCCGGCTCAGCTTCCTTTTCACCACAACGGTCCGCCTGTCTATCTCCCGCTGCATTTTTCCCTTACTCGTGAACAAGACCCCAAGATACTTAAACTCCCTTGCATGGGGCAAAGACTCACTCCCCATCAGGAGGGTGCAGTCCACCGGTTTCCAGCAGAGTACCATGGCCTTAGACTTGGAGGTACTGACTCTCATGCCGACCGCTTCACACTCGGCTGCAAACCGCCCCGGTGTGTGCTGCAGGTCATGGTTCGATGAAGCCAACAGAACCGCATCATCTGCAAACAGCAGAGATGCAATTCTGAGGTCCCCGAACCGGACACTCTCCTCCTCCCGGCTGCACCTTGAGATCCCGTCCATGAATATCACAAACAGGATCAGAACTTATTGACAGCCTACATGAAAGCTCTTATCTGGAATTAACTGCCTTCTCCCCCCAGCTCTGTTGTAGTGAGGTACGGTAGATTTAAGACTTTAAGGCCTGACGTTCAACAGGTGTTCAGGGCAAAGCCTGAATGTCACAGTTGCTAATCAGCGGCATCATGCTCTCAGTCTGTATATTGTGCAACCCAGCAACGAACTTTGTGCCAAGTGCCAAGTCAGATATATACAGTAGAGGTTTCAGAAAAAAGGTTTCCCACTCATAATAATAACTTGGATGTTGATGTGAACGCTATTTACAAATTAGAAACTGCTAATTACAGTAATTTCTATATGACACGAATGCAGCATTAATGCGGGGTGTTAGGGTGGTTTGATATTTAGGCTTAAAGGAACAGTGTGTAGCATTTAGCGGGATCTGTAGAGTGCTCCAGGGATGACGTATTTTTGTAGGCCAACCAGGAAGTTAGCATTGCCCTGGGTTATATCTACATAGAGAGCGGGTCCTCTTCACAGAGCCGGCCACCATGTTTCTACAGTAGCCCACAACGGACAAAAAAACCCCACTGGTTCTAGATAGGGCCATTCTCATTTTCACGTTTTTGTGTCGGCCACCAGTTCTCCTACACACCTGGCACACAGAAGACTCAGTTGGTTGCATTCTGCAACCTCACTGCTAGATGCCGCCAAATCTTACACACTGCACCTTTAACATGCGTTCAGTGGAACACAGCACTGATTTTGGTGTGAACACCCGCTATGAGTCTGAGCTGTCACACAAACAGCACAGTATCCCTAGGAGTTATGTTCATATCTGCACCTCATGATTTACATACACAATGCCAATGATGGATAGGTGGACTAGCGTGTCCCACTTTCATGTTACGTTACGTTAAAAACTATTGTCATTAAACATAATCAGAATCATCCGACACCAACCTTCCTCACCGGTGATAGGGTTGTGACCTGGCAGGCACACTACTTTATGCCATGGCAGCTGGATATACAGTACGTAATTACAGTAAACCAAAGTCTAAAGGGTTCAGCCAAATCAAAACCGTGATATTTCTGTCCTCATATTTCTCCCTTCAAAACTTATCTGTCACAGCATTATTTGTGAGTAGATGACTATAATCCTGGGCTGTCAATCCATTCAAATATTTAATTGCGATTAATCGCACAATTATCTATAGTTAATCTGGATTAATGGCAAATTAATCACACATTTTTTTATCTGTTCAAAGTGTACCATAAAGGGAGATTTGTCAAGTATTTAATACTCTTATCATGGGAGTGGGCAAATATGCTTGCTTAATGCAAATGTATATTTATTATTGTAAATCAATTAACAACACAAAACAATGACAAATATTGAAACCCTCACAGGTACTGCATTTAGCATGAAACTCAAGCCCAACAGACAACAATAGCTGTCAGTGTGCTGACTTGACTATGACTTGCCCTAAACTGCACGGCTGTATTCGAAACCGCCTACTGCATACTTCTGACAAACGCAGTATACAGTACATACTGCATACTGCCTTTCTCAGTAGTATGCAGTATGTGACAGTTAAAGTGATGTATTTTGCAGCATGCTAGACCAGGATTTAGCCTTTAAACCAGCTCTTAAAGCACTGGACAAAAAAACAAACTCGTACCACTATGACAATATTATCGAAAAATACAACTTAGATTTAGTTGTTTCTGTTCTGTTAGTTTACTTTATAAGATACTGCAGGTTTAAACTATTTATTCTAACAGCTCATAATGAAGTCAGACAAGCAGGATCATCAACGAGGGGAGACGGGAAATATAAAATATTCATCCACAAAATGTACGTTACTCAAACTGCTTTTTCAGTTCCAGCAACAAAACAGAGGACTGATCTCCCTCCAGATATTAGAGGAATGTTAAAAAGGGTCATGTTGTCTCAGCAGGTATCTGTCTGCTCCGTCAGAGGCTGCTCTTTCTCTCTCCTCTTCCCTCTCTCCTTCCCTCTCCTCTTTACCTCTCCTCTTCTCTCTCCTCTTCTCTCTCCTCTCCTCTTCCCTCCTCTCTGCTGCTCTGTGGCCGGCTGGCAAGCGAGCTATGCCGGCGGGCGATTGTGGAGCTTTTCAACTCCATAAAGTCAGATAATCACAGGTTCCTGTTAATGTATAATGGACATTTGTGTTGTGATATTTAAACAAACTATCCGTCAACAAGGAAATAAAAGCCTCTCGTCTACAGACCGGTCTCTTGAGCGACTGCGGCAGGCGCTAGCTAGCTGTCACGGCGGCAGGACTCCGAAAACGGTGGAGCAAATGTTCAATTCACCATCTAATATTGTAAAACTGCCAACATTCAAAATCTACACAGTTGATTTCTCGCCTCAAAAATGTTCAGAAGTGAATTTAGTGATAAAATAGTTACGAAAAATTAAAAAAACAAGCTGTTTTCGGCTGCTGTTGTTGTAACTGTAGACTGTCCCGTTCCAGCACTTTGCATTATGGGAAACAGTAGGCGAGGTGGACTGGTCCAATGCATACTGGAGATTCTTTCCAAATCAGTATGACATCCGGGTACTTTTGGCATACTGGAGATTTTGCTTTTGTTTGCATACTGCATGCGACATACTACATACTATGTTTTGGCCAGATCAGTATGTACTACTAGTATAGTATGAGGTTTCGAATACAGCCCATGTGATTATCATAAAGTGGGCATGTCTGTAAAGGGGAGACTCGTGGGTACCCATAGAACCCATTTACATTCACATATTAGTGTTGTTAAAATGAATTTGCATTGCTGCGTGGTAATCGCGTAAACTTTGACAGCCCTACTACTCAAAGTGAAACGGACTTCATTAGTTTCCTGAGCTCAAGTCCCAGCAGACTTACAGAAGCTTTTCTACTATATGTTCTGCACTGTCGTGTCTATCTGCTAGTAGATTATGGGTGAAAGGGCCACTGATAGCTGCCATGACTGGAATACAGTGTGCTGCCTGAGCCACAGAAGTGTAATAGTTTTTAATGCTTTTCCAGCAGTGGACTTCAATTCATTTCTGTCCTGATAAGATGTGAGGGAACCTGGTCATATCTGGTAATTGCTTCTTCGCTTCAAACCCAGCCTTTTCAGCTGGAAGCTATTGTTTCCCAGGGACATGTTCTTTAGGTGCTCCAGTGTTTATGTTCTGCTCTGAAAAAAAAAAAACATGAAGTCTAAAGTGCAGCACACTGCTGTTCTTTGGAATGGTTGGAAGCAGCTGTGTGTGTGTGTGTGTGCACGTGTGTGTGTGTGTGCACATGTGTGTGTGTGTGTGTGTGTTTCATTGTAAAGTTTTCCCACCAAACATGGACAAAATAACAGAGGCATACAGCATTCACTACATGGCTATTGCATTGAAGTTCATTATAAGCTGACTGATTAGCAAAACAGAAACCCCTCTACACTGAAACACATTGAATGAATGAATGGATGAATGAATGAATGAATCAAATCGTTTTGTGATACTTATTTTATTTGGATCCAGGAAAATGTACACACAAAACTTCACATCTCATTTGGGGTGGGGGGGTGGGGGGTTTCATTTCTTGTTATGCCAGAACTGTTTCTGTAGTTGTTTCCCCCAATCATTTTTGCAATGTTTTAAGAATAGAAAATTAATTTAAGTACTCCATACAAAAGAAGTGGTTTTCAAAATAAATGTTTGCAAATTAAACCAAAAATTGACAAAAAAATGGCAGGAAGTGAAAGTGAGTCAAAATAAAGTAATACGGTAAAAATTATTATTCAGTTTTTTATCTGTTCAAACTGTACCTTAAAGGGAGATTTGTCAAGTATTTAATACTCTTATCAACATGGGAGTGGACAAATCAAATCAACACAAAACAATGACACATATAGTCCAGAAACCCTCAGGAACTGTATTTAGCATAAAAACAATTATACTTAAATCGTAACATGGCCCCATTTGAAGGGACCCCTTTGAAAATGACAATTTTTCCTCGCCAAACTTTAGTGTGAGTTTGGAGCATATCTTTACCCTAGCTTAAAAATTGAGCCTGTTACAGCTTAAAAATCGCAAGTGTGTTAATGTGAAATTAGTGGCGTTGAAACGAATTTGCGTTAACATGTTATTATTGAGTTAACTTTGACAGCCCTAGTAAAAATAGAACAAAAGTGTGATCAACGGGGAAAAAATAGCAGTGGCACATCTATGGCAAAACAGTTTATGCTTTACCATTTACTTCAGAAATGAGAAAATAGAGAAAAAAGCTCTCTTTACACTGAATATGCCTGTTTAATACAAGTACACAGGGTCAATTAAACAAAATTCTTTAAAGTCCTCAATAAACAGTTTTCTTTCCATCTAATTTGAAACCTTATGATTACAAGAAATGTAGATTACTAATAAGTAATAACAACTAACCAACACATTGTAGTATTTCAGTGAATATTCCCTGCATAAAACAACTTAACATTACATGCTACTTTTGTTGGCAGGGTGTCAGAGAGGTCTTGAAAGCTGTATTCTGTGTTGTTGTGTTGTTAAATTGTAAGGTGTTTCTAATATTGTTGTTCCTCTGTTTATGGAGTATAAATGAGATGGACAAAATATTATAAATGCTATTAAATTAGCAACAAATAAATCAAACTAAATGGTAAATACACATTAAACAATAACTCCAGTTTATTGCACCTTGGATCTTATTTTTGTGCATCCTTTCTTATAGAGTACGGTGTAGACCTGGTCTATATGAAAAGCATCTCGAGATAACTTCTGTTATGATTTGACGCTATATAAAAATAAATTGAATTGAATTGAATCGACTTTCTATCAGTAATAATAAAATGGTACTGAAGTTCATTGCTGCGATATGGAAACAGAATGTCTTATTTTTTGTTTTTTAAATAACAAAAATATAAACTAATTAACAAGCTAATATTGAATATATTCATATATTTATCTCAGTCCAGTAAAAATGCATATTAAAATCTGAAAAGATAAATCCCCAGATGTAAAAGCAAAGATGAACTGGAGAGGAACATTTATACACCTTCTTGGCGGTGTGAAAAAGTTGTTTTTGGAAAGCTATTTCACTAAGTCAGTGATACTGAGGTTCATTTTAGTCTGCGTCTGTATCGTTTAAACATGTCTGATCTCTCTCTAGACAACAGGAACCTTGCATGGCAGCTGGATTCTTGCAATGTCACAAGATCACGCTTGAATCGCAGGATCACATATCACACAAAAATCCATCTTGTCAGGCTTCAAGTGATGCGTTTGTGTCGGGAAAGCCGTCAGGTTAGAAATGTAGAGCACTAATTGTGATTACTTTCTTTGCAAAGAAATGTATTTTGTTATTTTGTTAGGCTTTGAAGGAAAAAGCTCATATGCCATTTAAATTATTCCTACATATGATTTTTCCATTCTTACCATTCATATAACCAGAGGAATTAACTCCATACAAGCAGAACTTTGGAATGTTTGTGATGATTTTTAGGCCCCTTTCCTTTCAGATTTGGTTCATTTTCGGTTGTGAGGACAATTGTGGAGTGGATTTGAGGTTGTCAGGCAGATTTTGTTCTAGGGTAGACCTACATGAGTTGGCTTATGGGTTCTAATCTACAATTTAACTAAATTTTGACTCAAGGGATGTTGTCCCTTCATTGTTTGTTACTGCTGCTAATTTATTTTTGTTTTACAAAGGGAATTTTGTACAGTAAAGATTTTAGTGACCTGTAGAAATATTAGCTTGTTATATGGCAGCTGGGGCTGCTTTGTGTTTTATACGGTTTTTTTTCTTCCTTATTTGTCGTTATTGTTTTTTTCTCTTGGATGAAATATGACCTATCCATAAAAAAGACAAGAGTAAAAGCTAATCATTCTAAATCAATACCCAAGCTGCCCATCATATACACAAATTTGGTTAAATAAGGGATTATCAGCAACATATTTGTTCATTTTAAAAACAGAAATGTTTGCCAAACCTACAAACATAAGACCCAAGTTGTAATAAATCTGAATTAAAAAGAAGGTGAGAGAAAATGGCACAATTTTTTTTTACTGTCTTGTTCTATCTAGTATTATTGCTATTCATTGCTACATCAAACTTTTACAAGTTCAAAAAGTAATCATCTGTATCAGACCAGGAGAAGTATTCTCTCTATCTTCTCCTCTCAGCTCAGACACCTGCATATACTCCGCCTCATCCTTTTGCAGGAGATTTTGTCACCTTTTCGTGTGAAGAAAGCTGATGACATCCAGGATTCTTCTCTGAGCTTCCCTTGAATCCCCTGAATGTGCATCATGTTTTCCAAAAGTCTACAGATGTCATTTTTTTGTCCTACCAACAGTCCAAAACTCAAAGATATTCTGTTTACTATAACACAAGACAAGGACAAGCAGCAAATTCTCACATTTGAGGAGCTGAAATCAGTGAATGTTAAGCTTTTTTTCCTTAAAAATGACGGTTCATTTTCTGACACTCGACTAATGGATCAACTAATCGTCGCAGCTCTAGCCAGAATTGCATCCCCACAGTAACAGTTTTTCATTTATTTATTTTCTATTATTTATGTATTTCATGATATAGAGCGAAGGTAGGCTCTGCATGCACTTGAAGTGGCAGTAGTCAGTATATTTTTGGCATCATTGGGCAAAAATTCCATAATGACCTTTCAGCATATTGTAATTCAAGTGTTCTGAGAGAAAACTAGACTTCTGCTCCTCCTCATGGCTCTGTTTTCAGGCTTTAGAACATCTAGCCCGTGACGGGAGACTCTGACCAATCACAGGTCATTTAGAGCGTTCCTATTGGCTGTGCTCCGGTCACGTGACAGGAACTTGGCGTTCTTTCACCAGATTTCACAATGGCGGTTTGGCACAATGTTTGTTAATCTCAGTTGGAAAAACCCAAACTTGCTGTTAAAAATTGTGAATGTGTGAAATCTCTGGAAATCTCTCTAAGCACTGGACGAACCCCTTACCATCCCGCCCCCTTTTTTAGAGGGGCAAGGGATGTTCAGGGGGAGATAAATAGTCAACAGTAGATGTCACATAGAAGTGGTGTACATCATCTGAAAGCTGGGAACCTGAAGATTAATTTGAGATGCAGCTCGGCACTGTGTGTTAAGTTGTTCTAGTAATGTTGTTCCAGTAATAAGAAATAGGTCTCTAGTTTGTGGTTGTACAGTTTCATGAGGCTGTGATTATCCTAGAGGTCACAACAGGTCATTTTTTACAGTGAGGTCAAGTTTAAAAAAAAGTGGTCTCACTACAATGAAATGGCTACTATGAGAAGTAACATCATCACACATGAAGACAAGTAGGCTCATTGGATCCACAAGAATCTCAGCTTTACAGTCATATTCAATTTATGTAATTCAAAGACTGTTTAGGGACCCCAGTATGCAGAAATATTCAAATATACCATTTTAGTGTAATAACACATTTATACTGCATTCAAAAAACAACATGCTTTTTGCCCCAAATTATGTGGGATTATTATTATTATCATAAAGTGGGCATGTCTGTAAAGGGGAGACTTGTGGGTACCCATAGAACCCATTTTCAGTCGCATACCTTGAGGTCAGAGGTCAAGGGACCCCTTTGAAAATCGTCATGACACTTTTTCCTCACCAGAATTTAGCATAAATTTGTAGTTATTTAGCGTTCTTCCCGACAGCTAGCATGACATGGTTGCTATCAAGGGATTCCTTAGGCTAGGGTCATATGATACCAGTACCTTCACTTTCACTTGAAAACTCAGCAACAACCTCTGAAAGACAGAATAGCGTCCGGCCAAGTGTTAAGAGGTTAAGAAACGTCAAGTCAAGTCAAGTCAATTTTATTTGTATAGCCCAAAATCACAAATCACAAATTTGCCTCAGGGGGCTTTAAAACGGGATTGTGTGTAATTTTGCAATATCCTTGTTCTGTCTAACCATAGGGTTGGTTTGAACACATGAAAAGACAGAGTCGATACAGCTCAACGTATTCCAGATGAAGTGGCTAATCTGACAAAAACAAAAGCTTCCTTGATCTGTTTCTAGGTCCACAGTGAGACCGTATTTGTGTGGATGTTGGGGTCGGTAGAGAAGCAGATGATCTGCACCATACAGCCCCTGACACAGGAAAGACAGCACAGCTCGTCAGTGGTTTCATTTCGCTTGGACATTGCAAACAGAGCTGATAAATGAGCGGTAACACAGCAATTTGTGTGGAGGAACAGAAGCAATATTTCCGCTGCGACCCTCGAGGCTGCTTGAGGCCCGTGTTGACAGAATGATCTCAAGCCAGTGAACTGTGTCAGGCATGTCATCTATTGGCACTGCCACATCGTTTCTCAAGAAGAAGTAAATAAGTGCATGTTCATTCTGATGCCACAGAGCTGCTCAGCTCAGACATTTACAGTGCACTGACGTCCACACATCACTGGAAGGCTGTTGTGTTCGAGCGTGTTCATTAAACATTCAGCTGATTACTCTCACAACAGGCCTGCTCATGGGCAAGTGGAGGACATTCACTTTTAAACAGACTGTGTCTCCTTCTCTTTGCATGTGAAATGAGATTGAGCATCCAGCTGATGGCTTGACAGTCTGTTGGCTCTGTGCAGCGCTGCCCGGGGACAGCAGGGGCAGGCTTCCATGGTCACTGAAGCAAAATGAACACAGCCGTAGTTGTCCACGGCTGTGCACAGCTGTAAATTACATGTGTCACCGAGTCCTCAAACAGAACAAGGTGTCGCTGTTCGTGGCTTTAAGGTTCAGATGCAGCTTCCAGCAGGTGGTCCGGCTCCCACCATCAGCTGACTACCACACAGCAAGTGAATTTATTGGATTATTAAAAAATACACGATAACTCTACAGCAATAGGGACAACCATCAAGGATTTAATCACAATAGGCAAAAGGCTTTTTGGCTTATTTTAGTTGTGGTCGTCCAACGTGTCTAGATGGTAAACCTAGATTTGCAAAAACTCTCACGAGACTGGCTGCCCGACGACGTATCCTAATTTAGGGTTGGGTGATTGGATGGATATATCTGCTATCTGCTATGGGTTGTTTTTTGGGGTGATTGTTTAGGAGATGTTTTTCATTTGTTTTTGCTAATTTAATGGTCTTCTTCTGAAGAACGAGAGCCGCTCAGCCACTGCTCTGCGGGCAGAGAGTTACAGCGGGGGGGAAATATACGTACAGTGTGAGCACTCAGGTCGTGGCTGACGATCATAAATCATGAGCTTTGGCTTTACATCACAAACGATCTACTCGTACAGTAGGTGTAGGAGTTACACAACAACATTTCTAAAATCGTACTCTGTATGCCCAGTTTAACCAAGATGGTTTAGGGAGTTTTATTTTGTGTCTGTCGAGTTTGAATGATGTGTGCGCACATACACATACTATACCTGCGTGAATATATCGACGATCGGCAGTTGTTGGGCTGACGATGGCCGGTTGGAAAATTTCAACATATCGCCCAACCCTATCCTAACCTTAACCATTTGAGGTTGGTGCCTGACCTCAACCATCTCGCCAGAGTTTTGCAAATCGAGGGTTACCATCTAGACACGACCGTTCAACATACAGTTCAATGACAAACCACAAAACCAAAACACGAAAGTGCCTCCCCTTTCGGTGGACCACCATGGGACCAAGCTTATATAGCTTATAAAAAATATGTACGGTAGTCGACGTGGAGATACAAATCATTTTTGATCTCGTTTGAATTGCCATGAATATCACATATGATGTTTGTCAATTTCAAAGTTAATCAAGAAAGAAAGAATCAGACTATGAAAATACGTAATTAGAAACCTTTTTGTACCTGATCAAGGTTATAAAAGACTCTCATGTTTTGTTTTCATGTTAGTTTGGAAAGTTTTTGAGCAATCCAAATTCAGCAAAATCAATTACAAAGAGAATTGGCTTGTATGCGCAGAATAAAAGTGGATTCAAAGAGCTGTGAGGCTTATCTGCCAGTTCAAAAACCCTCCAAATCTAAGCCACATTATTTACTTATTTACTATGCTAAGACTAAGAACATCAAGGAAATGATTGTAAAACATTGTTATATTCTCCAAAATGCCCCCATCCTTGTTATTAGAGGGTGTCAACATTTTGTAGTCTCTAACAGTAAGCTCATAACTAAACATCTTGAAGGCAATTTTAAGTGTGGAGCCTGCAGAAATTGCCAGTATACAAACAAATCTCAAGTCTTTTCACCACCTTACCAATGAAAAAAATGTAATTATTAAGGATTTTATTATCTGCAAAACTAAAAATGATAATTAGATGATACAGTGCCGCGGGTCATCACATTACCTCTAAGAGGGCATCAATATAGAAGCTCCATTAAGGAGAACAATGAATGATGTAACTAGTCGTGTTGCAAGAAATTTCAATGAAATGAAACATCACATTTCATCTTTATTTTCATTGGCACAGAAGTGATTAAGTTCTGCCAAAGAGGTACTAATGTCAATTTTCTCAGAAAAAAACGAGAAGCATTTGGGTTTTTTATTTCAAAGGTTTATTTCCAGGGGCATGACTGAGGACTTATCAGTTAATGAGTTTTTATAGTGGTGTTTTATGAGTTTTAAATATTTCAAAATCCCTTATTCATGTGTTTTTATGATGTATGTCATTGCTGTTCCTATTTTTTATTGCATTTTATCTTTGCTTTTACGATTGTAACCCATGTGCATTGAATATATTTAGGGCTTTGCAAAGTGATTTTAAAGTATGCCACACTAAACGGGCACATTTTGGTTAAAAAAGACCACCTCAATATAAGCTTGGGTATAATGCACTTCTCCTGTTCATGGACCAAATGTAGTGTCACCCATGGCCAACGTTGGACATTCCCCTTCCCTCTCTGCCAGTTTGGGAATGTGATTGGCCTGAAGCCAGAAAGCCATATACCCAGATCATTTATGTGTTGACCCCCACATTTCATGATGGTAACAGTGCCCAAAAGGTATACTTGCCAACCCTCCCAATTTTACCAGGAGACTCCCGTTTTTCATTGCCCTCTCCTGGTTTCCTACCGGGGTCACAATTCTCCCATATCTCTCCCGATTTGTAGAATCCTTACTGTTTCCATCTGGAATAAACAATAGAGCTACACTAAAAGCTGTTTCCAAGCGGAAAAGAGCAGTCTGTGCTTGCGACACAGCTCAGTTTGAGCTGTGCTCGGCTGCGCTCGCCGCTGGGTTCAGCACATCACTGTGTGCAGCGCCCAAAGTTGGGCTTTGCTCGACTTAGTGAAAAAGTCGTGGCGTCGCGCAAGCCATTGGAAATAATGGGGTTCAGAGCGCAGTGGTGCCGTTGTCAAGATGAGTCTGAATGGGCCTTCAGTGAGTGAGAGAGAAGGATTGAGAAATGAAAAGAGCTAACTGAAAGATTACTCAAGCAGGGACAAAAAATGAATAAAAACTGATAAACATTAGTTTATGCTAGAGATTCACACGCCAAGTTTACGCCAGAGGAGCAAATTATTCAATTTTCTTTCCTGAGAATTAAAGGTAAAAAGTTTAAAATCAAAATACTGTTGCAGTGTACTTCTTATTTTGATATTTTCATTGTTTTAAAGTCACCAGAATGCAGGAAACAAAGTCTCTGAAACTCAAATCTTTCTAGGGGAGGACAACCTGACACCCCGCTTTGGTTTTGAAATCCTCCTTATTTTTATGGTCTCAAGGTTGGCAAATTTGCTGAAAGGGCATGTTTGCTTGGTGACCTTATTACACATAATCAGCGGTATGAACTGTGCTCGCTGCAAGCTGGTGTACAGCACAGTGCAGAGGCAAAGTCTAGTGTAGGTTTATATCACTGACATGAACCGCTAAGTAGAGAAGAGAAAAAAAATAAGCTTTTCAAACTGTGAGGAAGCAACAACTACCTCACTAACTGGTTAAGCCAAGTGAGGTTGATCACAGTTTTCTTTGTTTTTCTTATGTGTGTAGTAAAGAGGTTAATTGACTGACAGGGACTGAGTGGCTCCAAGTGTAATCAGGTGTGCTATGATTGCCCAGGTTCTCACTGCAGGTGTCTCCAGTCTGAGCTGATGGCAGTACTCGCCTGATAGGCCAGTTTGAACTGGAAGGGCGGGCTGTTGAGAGTTGAGAGAAGAGTGGTCAAAAGAGCAGCACCAGGCATGTGGTGAGCAGTGTAACTGAATGCAGAGGATTTTTCTCTCCATGTGTTTTTTCCTTTGTTTGATGGAATTTTTACAGACTGAAAATAAAAGTCTGCCTTATTATTCAAGCATACTTACCTGCCAGTGTGATGATTTCTCTTTATGACTTTTCACCTTGCTCTCCTCCACCTTACCTTGTAACACAAAGACAGTTAGATAATTATTTTTACTTTTTATGCCTTTATTAGAGCAGCTCCAGAGTGACTTGAGGAAAGGGGGGAGGGAGAGGGGATGACACGCAGCAAAGCACCACTGGTTGGAATCAAACCCAGGCCGTTGCTAAGGACTCGCCCTACATGGGATGCACGCTCTACCAGGTGAGCTAGAGGTTGCCACCATTTGTGAATTTATTTCAGTTAAACACAAACAAAGTCACTGTTCTCTTTCAAAGTAAACAAACATGTAAGTACCGGAGAAAGATTTGGATGAATGAAACCTTTTTTGCCCATTACTCATTGTTTGTTTCCATCGAGGATAGCTGCCATCTTGTTAATTGAGCATTTAAAAGAAACCATCACACAAGCTCAAAGTTGAAACTGAGTGCCCCTAACAAAAAATAAGTTTATTAAAGTGTGTGCTATTAGTATACTTCTCTAAAACTTGAAATAAGAGTATGCTTTCAGTTTACTTTTTATGTACTTATCAGAGATATACTTAACAAAATTATACTTAAGCATCCTTAGTTTATATCAACAAGTATATAGAAAGTCTAAGTGTACTTGGCAAGTATAAAGAAAAGTCCATGTATACTTGTGTCATAAGTTCAATTAAAGAAAACGTACTAGTATACTTGCAGTAAAAACTATTAAACTAGTAGTTTACTGAGAGTATACTTTAAAGTGTACTTTCATAAACTAAAAAGTGGGCTATATGTATATAACTAGTAAAACAGTAAACCTATAAGTTCAATTGTAGTACACTTCATATTATAGTTTCAGTACAAAATACAACTTGGATGTACACTAGTTATGTACTCAACATTTACTACTCTTACATTTAAAGTACATTTAAAGTGTACTTTATAAATTAAAAAGTAGGCCAATTTAGTCCCAAAAAGTAATACACTTACTACTATACTACAATACTACTAGTACATTGATATTAGTTTACTTGTTACATAAAGTATACTTGGGAATATACTTGAACTATACTTAAGTTTACTTTGTAAAATAAACATGAAGTATACTTCTTGTTTGTAAGGAGCAGCAGTGAGGTGTAAAGTCAGAGCAGCTCCCAGGGTAGTGCTGCCGGGAGGCCTTCAGCATCTTCAGAACAGGAAACAATGGCTCATGCCAACACAATGTGATTCTGACGCTGGTCATGTTTACTGGCACCAAGGCTGTAGCGAAGTTATCAGTATGTTCTTTGCTCCATTCAAGACCTTCATACGGTAAATGGGAAGGGGCTCCTACCCGGGCTTGAGACTTACGCCTAAAGAAGAAAAACAAAGATGCTAACAACTCAGTAGATGCACCATTTTACCAACCTAGAAGACGGCAGTACATCTTTGATGCCATGTGCAAGGTGACAAGGATGATAAAAAATGGAGGGACAGTTTTCAAGATGAGACATTTAACTATTTACTGTAACTTACTGGTGGCACTGACAGCTCTCTTTAAAAGGAGGGAGAAATGAATGTGTCTTTGTAGTTGGCTTACACTCAATCCACTTGTTCAAAGACAATGCCAGATCATTTGTACCTGACTGCATTGTTATTAAAACGAATTATTCCCCCCATGACAACGTAGTCGGTGTTATATAGCGCTCTGCCTCTCCGTTCGCGTGCCACACTTTCTTCTCTGGAGCAGAACTCAGAAACTATTTAACTTAGGAACTTCAAATGTGGTCTGATGGTTGACAGTGTGGTCTAGTTGTGCCTTTTGGGGGTTAGAAGTCCATGGTGCCCAAAATTTTTTAAATGTTGGCCAAAAACTATGACTTTTTCAACTTCCATTTCGTTTCTGGAGTAGAACTAGAAAACTATTTAACTTAGGAACTTCAACTTTGGTATGGTGGTTGACAGTGTGGTCTAGTTGTGTCTTTTGGAGGGTTAAAAGTCCAGGGTGCCCAAAATTGTTAAAAGTTTTCCAAAAGGGCAAGACCTTGGGCTCTACTTTAGTAGGGGTCAAGCAGTGAGCGGGGATATGTGAGCCATTCTCACTTTTGCTTTGTTATGATTGAAGACAAAAGGGTAACTTTTCAAGGGTCACTATATGGACTTGTTAACCCTGTCTGCCTCAGAGCACTGAGCTTAGTCTAATTGTGTGAACCCAGAGAAGCATTTGGTTAATTTGATGCCCTCTCCTGGGACCCACAGTCTGCTGCTGTGTTGACTTTCATGTTGAAAATTGTAACCTCTCCAGACCACGAGTTGGCTGCAGGCAGCATCTGCTGTTCTGTTGTTTCATCAACCCCGAGGCCACATACAAT
>CAKAOH010037687.1:0-39216 GCA_916701665.1 Sebastiscus tertius | reverse complement strand
AGTGTCATGATCGTTACGTCAGGATCGCTGTTGATCTCTCCTACACTGGGTCTGATCTTCATTTTGAGGCCGTTGGTAAGTCCTGCACAGCTTGAAATCAAGAATCTAATTAAAGTCGCCCAGTGTGGCCTGATAATGAAGCTCATACTGTCATTTGATGGGTGCAGGGACATGTTGGGTTTAATAACTAATGCTGTTTCTCTTCCAGATGCGACAGGCGTGTACGCCATCACTGAGCAGTACGCAGCTCAGTGTGGCTACAGTGTCAGTGTTCGCCCTCAACCGGGTCATGTGGAGCTCCGAGCCTCTTACTTCAGCTGTCACACCGATAACAAGGTGCCTACAAATTGCATATAAAACAGTTTTACTGTACAGACTAGGTGCCATGATAATTTTCTACTTTGGTCTTTTAGGATGACAAAGTGTTCACATTCAACTTCAACTTGATTGTGACACATGAAGGAGAGGAGGACCCCTATGCTTTGAACAAGACCTGTTCTCCCTCTCTCCCCTGGTCTCCCAGAGAGGTCACCTGTGAGGCCAACTACATGGAGGTAAGCTTGGTTACATCTTGCAATATTCTGAGAATTTTCAAATGTTTGCTAACCCTGGTTTCTCTGTAGGTGTCTGTGGAGAGTGAAGTCACCTGTCCTTCTGAGACAAAGAAAGATGACTGGAATGCTGCTCTAAAACCTGTAGGTTTCAACCTGAGCAGTTGATCTTGTCACCTTTTTAAGTGTAGCTGGAATAATGATGTGTACAAATGTATATCTCCCCTCTAGGGTTATACCTCAGCTGCCTCAGACTGGCAGGTGATTATGCACAGAGATGGGAAGATGTTGACGCCCATGAGCCTCACCGAAGCTCATGAGCAGGGCTATATGTTTGACTTAACCGATGGAAGGCTGGTGTTTCGTACTCCGTATGGACAACCTGACTCATTCAGCACTGAGGTAAACTACTGATTCATAAGGTCTTATTTTGTAGAGCAATTAGTCCAAAGCAGGTTTTGATTCTTGCGTCTCTCTCCAGGTGAATGGTGTTCCAGTAGAGGTGGTCCATACAACTCTGTTCTCCAGACAAAGCTGGGTTGTCCTCATGGTGGACCTGGTGGCTGCTTGCTCTATGCGTCAGTATTGCTATCTTTTAGGCTTCTCTTTTTTTTTTCCTTTACAAACAACAAATAAAGCTACTGGTGTAATGTCCACAGATGAAGGATCGTATGACGACAGCGGCTACGTGATGTGGGTGACTCCTGTGGCGCTGCACCCGCTGGTGTCTGGACTACATGAGATGCAGGTCAATGTTGGTCTCTCTGGTGAACTTGTGGAGCAGGCAGTTGCAGAAGAGCAAGGCTACATTGTGGAGAAGCACAACGCCACAGTCCATATCGGCATCCCCTATAACGCTGAAGGAGGATACAGGAAGGTCAGGAGGCACTGATGTAACAAGTTGCACACTTGCAAGCCAAATTTATGAACATAGTTCAACATGACATTTCTCCTGATGAATTGTATTCTTTTGCAGAGCATTGTGTCTGGCGGCCTCTACGAGTTCTACGTTTTTGATCTCTACTTGGAGCAAATCTCATTGGATGAGGAACAAGTTGACACCAGACTTCGCTTTCACAGGACACTGGCTACTCCCCTGCTGCCCTGTGCTGTCTTCACTGAAAACAGTAAGGCTAATGACAAACAACACTTTATCATTTTGATGCAACCATAATCTGAATGGCTTTTCGTTGCAGGAACGGTTCCTGAGGAGCGCACGTTCACGGTCTACCTCGTCGACGTCCCTGATGACGTCGAGTTGACTGCTGTTCATCTGAATGGATACGAATGTACAGTTCCATTTACAGATACAAGCAGCCACACCATCACAAAAGTAGTTCATCCCAACAACACTCATGGCTACACTCTGAAGGTGCCTTTTGATGACCCAGTTGTCATGCAGCAGGTAAAAGGTCTTTGAATTGTCCAGTTGCATCTTCAGATATCATTCTGGTTCATACAAGGAAACTTCATCCTGCTTGGCTCAGCTGGTATTTTCTGTTTCCTAGTTCTCTAAAGAAGACGCAGCGATTCAGTACAGTCTGGACATCAACTACACACTGACGGTTCTGCCTGAAAACGAGCCTTTTTACCACCTGGCATCAGTCATGGCATTAAGTGATGTCTGTAAGTCACTAACCTTATTTATAAACTTGATCAATCCTACTTGTGCGTGTGAAGCAGAGTTAAACATTGTGTTGTATTTGACAGCTCCTCCAGTCTTTGATGCTGTCTGTTCCGAGTCTGGCATCAGCTTCAAACTGGACCATCGGCCTTTTGACTACCTGTGGGAGATCAGTATCTGCTCCGAGCTGCTGACATCAGAGCTGGCAGCCCAGCACGGCTACATCATGAGCAACGACAGCCAGAGTCTGCTGCTCGAGGTGCCGCTCTTCTCTCACGGCTACGAGTACAAGGTGAGATGAGACTCATTGGAAGCATCAACTCTTTAATGTGTGTTTAAACATGGGAGATCACGGACTAAAATGGATGTGTTTTTATAGAACATTACACTGAAGGGCTTCTTTGGCACCTTTGAGATCGTCATGCAGGATCATGAAACATCAGAGGTCAAGAGCTTAACTATCAAGACTTGTCCGTTCTCTACGACTGAACTCATTCGTAAGAACTTCCTGTTTTTTAATGCAACAGCAGGTAGGGTCTCCATATAGTTGACACGGTACTAAAACACATCTTTTTCTAGAGTGTTCGACTGATGGGAGGATGACTGTGGTGGCTGACTTGTCTCTGGCCATCCCAAGTGGAGCAGATCCTGCTAGAGTCAACCTGCTGGACAAATACTGTGGACCCAAAGAGACGGACTCCACCAGGGCTCTGTTCTCTTTTCCACTCAACACCTGTGGATCCACAATCAAGGTACTGCTGCTTTCTAATGTAACTGTTACACAGTTCAACTTATTCCACAAAATGACATTTACATGTGGCAACATGAGTGTGCCTGCACCAAAAAAATCCATGCTCTGTTTCTCCAGCTCGGCAAGGAGTATGTGACGTATGAAAATGAGATTTTCTTCAGCAAGAAGTTGCCCGCTCTGAAAAATCCAGCAGACTCCAGCAATGATATTGACAGGTATGTCTTTGACCTCAACTCTTTTGGCCATTTACCCCTCCCTCACCTACTTATGAATGTATCCCTCTTGTCTTGCAGGGTGACAGTGCAGTGTACATATCCTCTGGCTGGACTGTTTCGCCTCTTCTCAGTGTACAGGTTTGAGTCGGACACGGCTGGTGTCGGCCGTATTGTGCATTCTGCGCACTCCACTGAAGGTAGGTGGTTGACCTGACTGAACCACATCATTCAATAGATCACTACGTTTGACTATTTGTTTTGTCTCTACTGTAGGTCTACAGAGTCCTACCATTGAGCCCACTACAATGCCCACCACCAGACTCACCAGAAGACCCGTCTCAAGAAGACCTGTTTACCGCCCTTCTGCTCAGTACATCAAAGTATCCAGCTTTCTGAACTCCAAAAAGAAAAGTAGGTTGGTTGCTTATTGGAAATTTGGTTAAATGTAAAATTGTTCATCTTGTTAAATTCTCTTTTCAGGAGCTAGAAGATCCTCCCAAGATAAAGTGACTCCATATGTTGGATTGTAATTACATGTATTTTAAATATAAAGTTCAATAAATGATGTCTTAAATACTCTTCACTTGTCATTGAGACTGGAACAAACCAGTACATACATATGTAACTAGGTTGAGTAGCTCCAAAAGCTCAGTGAGGGTTCATATCTTTACATGAGCCTGTTTTACCAACTTTTAGAGTTGCACAAATCTAGATATAGTGCAGGATCCTTGAGCTGCTAGGTTGAACACAGCTTGAGGGTTTGAGACTGAAATGTAATGAAACTAATTTATTGGATGTGTGTGACTTTTAAAGGGAAGCTCTGGTTTTAGGGAGTACTACTGCATATGAGTATAAGTTGTGTAAAACCTTTTGTGGAAGCTGTGCTAAATCTGAAATTTGCCTCCAGTGATGTCACTTGTGACTTCCTAACACTTCACCAGGTCATGCACATTCATAAAAATTGGACGCTGCTGAAAGAGCTTTATAAGACCTGACAAACTGACTTAAAATAACTTCCTGCATTTATTAGAATGTGTTTTTTTTTTTTTTTTTCTTTTCATGATCTGTTATTTCCCCCGTATACTTTTATTAATGATGCTATTAAAGTCAGAGAGAAGAAGGATCTGTCTGTCAGCAACAATCACCTTTTACATTTATCCTCATTTCCATTCAGTCACATGAGGCTGATCATTCCTGAGCATCGGGTTTGATATGAGTTACATCATTTACATTTTCCCTTTAGCCTAATAAATGTCCAGTGTTCAAAAGACACCACACTCATATTCTGGGTTATTAAATAATTAACTCACAATCAGAATATCAATAACTACAGACGCTAATAATGAATAAATAATATAAAGGTACTGTGCCAGTAGAGATGGTTCCTGGTCCTCTAAGCAGGACTCAGTCCACAGTAGAAATACAGACTGCAGCTGTTATTCATGTGCAGGTGTTTGTTAAACAGGTAACAGAGAAAACACTGCTGCTCTGCCACTGAGAATAACTGTCTTTAGTATTAGTACAGTTCAGACAAACTCAATCTAAAGTCTCTACAGCTGTTAAAGCCGACTGACAGCTGATCCAGCTGTGATCAGCTGCTGCTGTCATCAGAAACGGACGTCGCTTCACGTGACGCTTCAGAGGAAACGTCTCATTTCTCTTAAAACATATTTCCTTGCTTCCTCTCCTCGCATCTCTCCATGCTTCTCTGGTGGGAGGGACTAAGACGCAAGGAAAAGACACAAGTGAGGGAAACAGGGATGCAATTGAGAGCTTTGGGATGCACCCAAAGAGTTGAGTTTAGGCAATGGGCATTTAATAATGAGATAACTGTCATTTTAAAGCGACGTCAATTAAATATGACATGTGGCACAGCTGCATCATCTGTCCATTTTGTTATACTGCTGTATTTTATGATCTGTGAGCATAGTGTTTGACAACTTGTATATTAATTCAATTCACGTGGCACGCCTCTTATGTCACCAACGGGTGCCAAATAGACTTCATACACCTTTGCATTCTTGCTCATAGCTCCTCTGGCAAGCCTCCAAGTGCACTGAGAGAGTTCCAATAGAGAAAGAGCAGACAGATAATGTGTCCAAAATGGTCCCACATCCTGTACAAGAGCCAAAGCTCTGCCATCATTTATGAAACAGGCAATAAGACTAAGTAAGCAAGCACTTCCTGAACATTTTAGACTTTGAGGTGGTGAAATAAACATCTGAATCTTTAAGTTCTGACTTTGTAAGTTACATGCAGATTTTTCAGCTGGTACAGTCTCCACATTGAAGACCATCGTGTCAGTCTTGTGGTCACATTAAGACAGGTCAGTGCCTGAAGTGGTGACTTGATAGTAGCGCAAGAATCATGCGTTTTTTAGATGTGCGCAATGCTTAATTTGCTAAAGTTAATCAGGCTTTTATTTACTACCTAGACCTGCATCTGCACTCAAGTAGATCTGCCACAAGCCAAAAAAAATTAGGAAGTGAAACACTGCCTTCCTATTTTCTCTAGTCGTATCAGCTACTCAACCTCGAAGAAGTGAGTTCGTCCTTTTCATGTACAGTGTTCGTTCAAGTTTCCAATGACAAGTCAGCATCTTTTAAATAGACATATTTATTGATTCATAGTTAAAATACATCGTCACACTCTTTAAGATGTGGTAGCATGTACTTTGGATTGTGAAGATCTCCTGGCTCCTGTGAAGAGAATTAAAATGATTTAGGAAAAGAATTTACTTCAAATTTTAAACCAGGTTTTAATTAAATACTGACCTTTCTTAGGAAGATTCTTTAGAAAGCTGGAGACTTTGATGTACTGAGAAGGAGGGTAGTGATCAGGTCGCATTGAAACACGACTTGGGGTGCGTCTTGTAGGAGACACTGTAGTGGGCTCCATGATGGGTAGACCTGGAGTAGAGACCAAAACAGTCAGTGATCTATTCAGGAGGTGGTTCATTCAGGTCAGAAGGTCAACCACCTACCTTCAGTGGAGTGTGCAGAATGCACAATACGGCCGACACCAGCCGTGTCCGACTCAAACCTGTACACTGAGAAGAGGCGAAACAGTCCAGCCAGAGGATATGTACACTGCACTGTCACCCTGCAAGACAAGAGGGATACATTCATAAGTAGGTGAGGGAGGGGTAAATGACCAAAAGAGTTGAGGTTGAAGGCATACCTGTCAATATCATTGCTGGAGTCTGCTGGATTTTTCAGAGCGGGCAACTTCTTGCTGAAGAAAATCTCGTTTTCATACGTCACATACTCCTTGCCGAGCTGGAGAAATAGCATGGATTTTTGAAGCAGGTTCACTCATGTAAAGGTCATTTAACTGTGTAACAGTTACATTAGAAAGCAGCAGTACCTTGATTGTGGATCCACAGGTGTTGAGTGGAAAAGAGAACAAAGCCCTGCTGGCGTCTGTCTCTTTGGGTCCACAGTATTTGTCCAGCAGGTTGACTCTAGCAGGATCTCCTCCACTTGGGATGGCCAGAGACAAGTCAGCCACCACAGTCATCCTCCCATCAGTCGAACACTCTAGAGAAAGATGTTTTAGTACTTGTGTCAGCTATATGGAGACCCTACCTGCTGTTACATTTAAAAAAAAAAAAAAAAACACCAGGAAGTTCTTACGAATGAGTTCAGTCGTAGAGAACGGACAAGTCTTAATAGTTGAGCTCTTGACCTCTGATGTTTCATGATCCCACATGACGATCTCAAAGGTGCCAAAGAATCCCTTTAAAGTAACGTCCTATAAAAAACACATGCAGCTTAAGTTATTGTTCAAAACAATACATCATAATAAAGAGTTGATGCTACCAGTAAGTCTCCTCTCACCTTATACTCATAGCCGTGAGAGAAGAGCGGCACCTCGAGCAGCAGACTCTGGCTGTCGTTGCTCATGATGTAGCCGTGCTGGGCTGCCAGCTCTGATGTCAGCAGCTCGGAGCAGATACTGATCTCCCACAGGTAGTCAAAAGGCCGATGGTCCAGTTTGAAGCTGATGCCAGACTCGGAACAGACGGCATCAAAGACTGGAGGAGCTGTCAAATACAACACAATGTTTAACTCTGCTTCACACGCACAAGTAGGATTGATCAAGTTTAAAAATAAGGTTTGTGACTTACAGACGTCACTTAATGCCATGACTGATGCCAGGTGGTAAAAAGGCTCGTTTTCAGGCAGAACCGTCAGTGTGTAGTTGATGTCCAGACTGTACTGAATTGCTGCGTCTTCTTTAGAGAACTAGGAAACAGAAAATACCGAGCCAAGCAGGATGAAGTTTCCATGTATGAACCAGCAGGACATCTGAAGATGCAACTGGACAAAATTAAAAAGACCTTTTACCTGCTGCATGACAACTGGGTCATCAAAAGGCACCTTCAGAGTGTAGCCATGTGTGTTGTTGGGATGAAATACTTTTGTGATGGTGTGGCTGCTTGTATCTGTAAATGGAACTGTAGATTCGTATCCATTCAGATGAACAGCAGCCACCTCAACGTCTTCATGGACGTCTCCAAGGTAGACCGTGAACGTGCGATCCTCAGGAACTGTTCCTGCAACAAAAAGCCATTCAGATTATGGTTGCATTAGAATGACAAGTGTTTGTCATTAGACTTACTGTTTTCAGTGAAGACCGCGCATGGCAGCAGGGGAGTAGCCAGTGTCCTGTGAAAGCGAAGTCTGGTATCAACATGATCCTCATCCACCGAGATTTGCTCCAAGTAGAGATCAAATACGTAGAACTCATAGAGGCCACCAGACGCCGCGCTCTGCAAAAATGGGACAATTCATCAGGGAAAATGTATTTATTAAGGTGTGCTACTAGATCAGAAGTCCCCTCCACATTTTAAGCGGCTTCCTGACCTTCCTGTATCCTCCTTCAGAATTATAGGGGATGCTGATCTGGACTGTGGTGTTGCGCTTCTCCACAATGTAGCCTCGCTCCTCTGCAACTTGCTGCTCCACAAGTTCACCAGAGACACCAACGTTGACCTGCGTCTCGTGTAGTCCAGACACCAGCGGGTGCAGCACCTCAGGAGTTGCCCACATCATGTAGCCGCTGTTGTCATATGATCCTTCATCTGCGGACATTACACCAGTAATATAGCTTTATTTGTTGTTTGTAAAGCGGGAAAAATAAGTTTAAAAGATGGCAATACTGACGCATGGAGCAAGCAGCCACCAGGTCCACCATGAGCACAACCCAGTTTTGTCTGGAGAACAGAGTTGCATGGACCTGCTCTACTGGAACACCATTCACCTGGAGAGAGACTCAAGAATCAAAAATCTGCTTTGGACTAAATGCTCTACAAGACAGACATTATGCACCAGTAGTTTACCTCAGTGCTGAATGAGTCAGGTTGTCCATACGGAGTACGAAACACCAGCCTTCCATCAGTTAAGTCAAATGCATATCCCTGCTCATGAGCTTCATTAAGGGTCATGGGTGTCGGCTCCTGATCCTCCCTCTGGAACATCACCTGCCAGTCTGAGGCGGCTGAGGTATAAGCCTAGAGAGAATTGAAAGCACAACATATATTATCATGTTAAACAGCCATTGTACTGTATTTGACTAAATGTTACTCCAGAGTCCACACATTTCCCCAGAAGGCAACACCAAACATACCGTTTGGACAACCACATCCCAGTCATCCTTCTTTGTCCCAGTTGGACAGGCTACGTCACTCCTCACAGACACCTACAGAGAAACCAGGGTTAGCAAGCATCTGATATAGTCTTAGTAAGATGTTACGGATGAATTAAGCTTACCTCCATGTAGTTGGCCTCACAGGTGACCTCTCTGGGAGACCAGGGGAGAGAGGGAGAACAGGTCTTGTTCAAAGCATAGGGGTCCTCCTCTCCTTCACGTGTCACAATCAGGTTGAAGTTGAATGTGAACACTTCATCATCCTAAAAGATGAAAGTAGAAAATCATTATGGCACCTAGTCTGTACAGTAAAACTGTTTTATATGCAATTTGTAGGCACCTCGTTGTCGGTGTGACAGCTGAAGTAAGAGGCTCGGAGCTCCACATGGCCCGGTTGAGGGCGAACACTGTAGCCACACTGAGCTGCGTACTGCTCAGTGATGGCGTACACGCCTGTTGCATCTGGAAGAGAAATGGCATTAGACCAAACATGTCCCTGCACTCATCAAATTACAGTATGAGTTTAATTTTCAGGCCACACTGGGCGACTTTGATTAGATTCTTGATTTCAAGCTGTGCAGGACTTACCAACGGCCTCAAAATGAGGATCCGGCCCAGTGTAGGAGAGATCAACAGCGATCCTGATGTAACGATCATGACACTCCATTTGAAGAGCTTCTGCATGAACAAACAAGTTCACATCTGAATATATGTACCAAGGCATGTGTTCAAGTAGACATTTTTTAATTCTTACCATCAGGAATATGATGACATTTTGCAGCAGTTGCCCACACAGACAGGAGCAAGGTCACACTGGAAGACAAAAACATAGATTACAAACATACAGGTACACTAATGTCAACTAACAGCTTCTAAATGATCCTTAAAACCTCTTACCCAAAGCAAAATCCAAAAGCCATTGCCACTGAAGTGTCAGCAGTGTCTAAAGCTAGCCTAGCTGCTAACAAACTACACCTGCTAACCAACACAAGCCAAAGTGAACCACTTGCTTGGTGTATGTCCTGGCCAAACTGGTACAATATGTGCTGCTGTCTGCTACACCAGCTTTTATAGTCAGGTTATTCACCAATGAGGTTGAAAAGCAACTCTAACCTCATCACCTGCAACTGATTGAGAATTGGCTTGATTGCTAATGAGCTACAAATGTGGCTGAGGGCCTCTGATTGGTCGATGTAGCTCATTAGCAATCAAGCCAATTCCATACATTGACCAATCAGAAGCCCTCAGCCACATGTGTAACTCATTAGGAATCAAGCTTGCTTTCAATCAGTTGCAGGTGATGAGGTTAGAGTTGCCTGAGGTTCATGGGTGAATAACCTGACTATAAATGCTGGTGTAGCAGACAGCAGCACATATTGTACCAGTTTGGCCAGGACATACACCAAGCAAGTGGTTCACTTCAGCTTGTGTTTGTTTGCAGGTGTAGTTTGCTAGCAGCCGCCTAGCTTTAGACACTGCCAACACTTCAGTGGCTATGGCTTTTGGGTTTGTCCTTGGGTAAGAGTTTTTAAGGATCATTTAGAAGCTGTTAGTTGACATTAGTGCACCTGTAAGTTTGTAACTTATGTTTTTGTCTTGCAGTGTGACCTTGCTCCTGTCTGTGTGGGCAACTGTTGCAAAATGTCATCATATTCCTGATGGTAAGAATATAAAATTGGCTGCTTGAACACATGCCTTGGCACATATATTCAGATGTGAACTTGTTTGTTCACGCAGAAGCTCTTCAAATGGAGTGTCATGATCGTTACGTCAGGATCGCTGTTGATCTCTCCTACACTGGGCCGGATCCTCATTTTGAGGCCGTTGGTAAGTCCTGCACAGTTTCATTGCTAACTACAACCAAAATCAGAAACCACGTGTCATATATTGGACAAAGAAAATTGCAGTTTTATTCTCAACCACAGTTTCAGATAACACTGATTGGCTGTTGGAAAGATGGGGAAATCCCCAGGGGTGGGCTTTAGTTGAAAGTGCACACTCTTGAGCTACAGTGGCTTTTAAACCTTATTTCCTAACACTGTCCTGTTTAAATGGTCAGATACTTGAATGTATAGCTGAATTATTTCACTGACTAAGGAGTCGAAGAACTGTGTTGGGAGCAGGCAAAGTGAATGTGATTTCTCTTCCAGATGGGACAGGAGCGTTCGCCATCACTGAGCAGTACGCAGCTCAGTGTGGCTACAGTGTTCTCCCTCTACCGGGCCATGTGGAGCTCCGAGCCTCTTACTTCAGCTGTCACACCGACAACAAGGTGCCTACAAATTGCATGTAAAACTTGACTTTTACTGTACAGATTAGGTGTTGCATCCTGTCAGTTTCTTCTATATTTCAGGATGATGAAGTGTTCACATTCAACTTCAACCTGATTGTGACACATGAAGGAGAGGAGGACCCCTATGCTTTGAACAAGACCTGTACTCCCTCTCTCCCCTGGTCTCCCAGAGAGGTCACCTGTGAGGCCAACTACATGGAGGTAAGCTGGGTTACATCTTGCAATATTCTGAGAATTTTCAAATGTTTGCTAATTATGATTTCTTTCCAGGTGTCTGTGAGGAGTGAAGTCACCTGTCCAAGTGGGAATAATAAAGATGACTGGAATACTGCTCTGAATCCTGTAGGTTTAAAATCTTAACATCTCATTCTGTGCAGTCAATAATGACGTGTACAAATGTATATCTCCCCTCTAGGGTTATACCTCAGCTGCCTCAGACTGGCAGGTGATGTTTCAGAGAGATGAGGAGCAGTTGCCGCCCATGAGCCTCTCTGAAGCTCGTAAGCAGGGATACATGTTTGACTTGACCGATGGAAGGCTGGTGTTTCGTACTCCGTATGGACAACCTGACTCATTCAACACTGAGGTAAACTACTGATGCGTACCTTTTTTTTTTTTTTTTTGTAGCGCATTTAGTCCAAAGCAGGTTTTGATTCTTGAGTCTCTCTCCAGGTGAATGGTGTTCCAGTAGAGCAGGTCCATGCAACTCTGTTCTCCAGACAAAGCTGGGTTGTCCTCATGGTGGACCTGGTGGCTGCTTGCTCTATGCGTCAGTATTACCATCGCTTATGCTGTGATTTCTTTTCCCTTTTTAACTGACAAGTAAAGCTATATTATGTCCACAGATGAAGGATCATATGACTATAATGGCGGTTACATGATGTGGGAGACTCCTGAGGTGCTGTACCCGAGTTGTGAAGGCTCACAACTCAACATTGGGCTCTGTGGTGAACTCGTGGAGCAGCCAGTTGCAGAGGATCGTGGCTACATTGTGGAGAAGCACAACGCAACAGTCCACCTCGACATCCCCTATAATGCTGAAGGAGGATACAGGAAGGTCAGGATTGTGACTTGTTTTACCTGTACTGTAAGTAGTTCTTTACAAATTACACGTGTCTGTTTTCAGAGCTTTGTGTCTGGCGAGCTCTACGAGGTTTACCAATTTCATCTCTACTTGGAACAAATCCTGATGGATGATGACCGTGTAGAAACCAGGGTCCGACTTCACAGGACTTTGGCCACTCCCCTGCTGCCACGCACCGTTCTCACCGAAAACCAAACGGTTCTTGACGAGCGCATGTTCACGGTCTACCTCGGCAACTTCCCCGAAGACGTAGAGTTGGCTGCTGTTAATTTGAACGGACAAGAATTTGCACTTCCGTTTACAAACACGTGCAGCCCCAACATCACAAAAGTAGTTCATCCCAACAACACTCATGGCTACACTCTGAAGGTGCCTTTTGACGACCCTGTTGTCATGCAGCAGGTAAAGTCTTTTTTGTAGTAGACTTGAGTCTTACAACTGTCTCCTGAGCTCAATGATAATTGTGTTCTGTCTCCTAGATCTCTGAAGATGCAGTTGTTCAGTACGGGCTGGACATCAACTACACACTGACTGTTCTGCCTGAAAACGAGCCTTTTTACCACCTGGCATCAGTCATGGCATTAATTGATGCTTGTAAGTCTCTAACATTATTTTTAGACTTAGTCAATCCTACTTGTGTGTGTGTGTGTGTGTGTGTGAAGCAGAGTTAAACATTGTGTTGTATTTGACAGCTCCTCCAGTCTTTGATGCTGTCTGTTCCGAGTCTGGCATCAGCTTCAAACTGGACCATCGGCCTTTTGACTACCTGTGGGAGATCAGTATCTGCTCCGAGCTGCTGACATCAGAGCTGGCAGCCCAGCACGGCTACATCATGAGCAACGACAGCCAGAGTCTGCTGCTCGAGGTGCCGCTCTTCTCTCACGGCTACGAGTACAAGGTGAGATGAGACTCATTGGAAGCATCAACTCTTTAATGTGTGTTTAAACATGGAGCTCATGGACTAAAATGGATGTGTTTTTATAGAACATTACACTGAAGGGCTTTTTTGGCACCTTCGAGATCGTCGTGCAGGATCATGAAACATCAGAGGTCAAGAGCTCAACTATCAAGACTTGTCCATTCTCTACGACTGAACTCATTCGTAAGAACTTCCTGGTGTTTTTTAATGTAACAGCTGGTGGGATCTCCATATAGTTGTACTAAAACACATCTTTCTCTAGTGTGTTCAACTGATGGGAAGATGACTGTGGTGGCTGACTTGTCTCTGGCCATCCCAAGTGGAGCAGATCCCGCTAGAGTCAACCTGCTGGACAAATACTGTGGACCCAAAGAGACGGACACCAGCAGGGCTCTGTTCTCTTTTTCACTCAACACCTGTGGATCCACAGTCAAGGTACTGCTGCTTCAAATATCTTTTGACAATTCACATTAATTGACGACACATCTGAATGTCCTATAAATGTCACCATTTGCATCTTTTGCCTTCAGCTCACCAGGGAAAATGTGACCTATGAAAATGAGCTTTTCTACAGCAGCAAGAAGTACCTCAGTTTGAATGATGATGCTACTGAGAGGTATGTATCACCATTTAGTGTGTGAAGTGCTATACAGCATTAGATCGGTAGCTGTAAGTATTGTCTTATCTTACAGGGTGACAATCCAGTGTACATATCCTCTGGCTGGTCTCCATCGCCTCTTCTCGGTGTACAGGTTTGAGTCTGACGATGCTGGCATCGGCAGCATCATCCACACTCCGCAGCCAGCAGGTACAGTAGTTTGTTTACCTGTTGGATGTGACAGTTATCACTCATCATATTGGATTTTGCACACTTCTCCTCTTTCTTTCTCCACCGTAGGTCTGCAGAGTCCCACCATCAAGCCCACTGCAGCACTTATAACCACGCCTGCTAGACAACCTCTCCCATACATGCATCCCAGCCACCCCCCTGCTCGCTTCATCAAGGTTTCTAGGTATTACAATCTTGTCAGTGGCATGAGAAAAGGTGAGAACCCTAACATTTAAAACAAATTTTTAGCAGCAATTTTAAGAGCTGAAGTCTCACTTTGTTTTGACATCTCTTCACAGGAGCACAACGACCCTTGCAAACTAGAGTAAACGCTTCCATGATTTTGAAGGAAGTGTAATTTTACATTTGAAATTTAATAAAGCTGTTTTTCTTAAAATAAAAAAAAATGCTGTATTTATCAATTGTCTTTGTCCCAACACTTACTACAGACAAATGATGCAGACACAGGAAGTTGTCACTGTACTAATCCAGCTTTAGATACTGGTATACTTCATTACTCCCACTACATTTCAGAGGGAGATAAAGTACTTACTACACTACATTATCGGTCAGCTATAGTTGCCAATTAGCTTGCAGATAAGTTTTTAGAATTAGCTATGAAACTACACTGTTATTGGCGATGCCTTAGGTAGTTAAAATTAGCTCTACCTAAGGCATTGGCAACAACTAAAACTAGTAATTAGTGTTGTCACAATACTGCAATACCTTGAATATCGCATTTCAGCATCACAGGGGAAAACTGAGGACCTACAATTTTTAATAATGGGTACCTGTGTATCAATGCGGAAAAGGCGTATTGAAACTATTTTGAATATTCCGTATTGATACTTTTTGACAACACTAATTATTCCTAATTCCTGTAGTGGATTACTGTAGTATTTATATTTTTACTTAAAACATCTGAATACTGCCTGGTGTAAGCCTGATTAATGTTAGGATGATGCACGTGGTCACTTTACTTGGCATGCCATTCAAGAACACTACTAAAGGGGGACTATTTTACCCAAGAAGCATTGATTTTACAATTTTTGTGGAGGGGAAAAATCTCAGTTAACACTCTGAGAGTGACTTTACTGTCTTTCAGAGGCTGTAGCAGGTTCAGTTTTAAAGCTATAGTGAAGATCTGGATTTCAATATCACCTCTGACCTCAAGATGTGTGAATGAAAATAGGTTCTCTGGGTACCCACGAGTCTCCTCTTTACAGACATGCCCATTTTATGATAATCACATGCAGTGTGGGGCAAAAAACCTGCAGTATATTATGTTTTCACCTATTCTAAAATGGTGTATTTGAATATTTATGCATACTGGGCCTAAACAGTCTTGGAGTTGCATAAATTAGTTATCACTGTAAAGCTGAAACTCTTGTGGATCCAATAAGCCCAACTATATTCATGTGTGGTGATGTTAGTCCCCATAGTAGCCATTTCATTCTAGTGAGACCATTTTTAGAAATTTAACCTCACTGTATAAAATGACCTGTGGTGACCTCTAGGATAATCACAGCCTCATGAAACTTTACAACCACAAGCTAGAGACCTAGAGCATTCAGAGGACGGATGGCTTTCCTGGGTTTATTGACAAGGGGGTTTCTGAGTAGTTTACATAACAGAAGTGTTCGTCATCCAATCACCGAAAAATGGAATTCATGCAGAAATCTCCAAATGACAAATTGTTTGATACCAAATCACAGCATGGCTTTTTCTATGGTGTTCCTCAAGGTCTTAATGTGGTATTTTGGAGGGATATTTGATCATTTCTATCAATTCTGGAGTGGTAAAATATTAGCACCAAATCTGTGCAACAAATGGTATCAATCCAAAACATGCTGCAATAACTTAAGAGACATAATCGAGCATGGGAATGGCCATCATATACTTATATCATAATGTTCTAAGCCCTTATACACTTTCACAGTTTATTTTAATTATTTAATTAATATATATATATATATATATATATACATACATATATTATATATTAATATATATTATATACATATATACATTTATTCTATATACATATATATGTGTGTGTATATATACATATATGTATATATATGTATATGTATATATGTGTATGTATATGTGTATATATATATATAATATATATATATATATATTATATATATATATATTTATTTTATTTTCATTTTCTTTAGTAATAAAACTAGTGAGTAGTTAAAATCCTGATTCACACTCCATACCAGTTGGTTGTGGTAATGCTCACCTTGTTTGCCGGCCGCCATAAAACTCAAATCTCGCGAGAGTTTCTCAACTTGTGGGTTACCTTCTACACACGTGACACCAACACCTGTTTGACATAAAGTTGTATCAAAAAAATTCAACCCAAACGGGGTCTCTTAAGTGAACCAGCAGGAGGCGCTGGCTGCCACCAGGTGGCTGCTAGCAGAGACATGACTGTTTATGTTTTACTTTCTGTAGACACAAAATGAGGCAGCTAACTAACTAGATGACTCTTCTTTTTGGTATCTTCGAGCTGCACAATTGAACAGACAAGTCGACCATGAACTACAATGAAGGACATCATGCTGTGAGTTTTCTATCATGTGCTCTCCAGCCCAACATTTAACTTTTTAACGACAAAAGTTGTGTCCATGTTTCTCCTCAACCAGAGGCAGCCCAGCCTGCCTTCCTTCTCCAGCAGGACCCTGCAGCACCCCTCCTTCATGCCTCTGTACCTGGCTGCAGGCTTTGGACGCCATCACACAGACCTTAGCAACCAAAGAGGTGAGTCAGTTTTACCTGTCAGTTTCTAAGCTTCATAACAACCTCTGCTGCAGCTTGATAGCTGGTTGTCTTCTCTCCAGTCCATCCCATCATCCCAGCTGAGTTCTTCTACACTAACCCCACCATGAGCTGTGGGAGGAGGGTCCCCAACATAGTGAGTGATTTAAGGGTAAGTGGACTTCATAGAAACCTTCATCTAAAACACTGGGATTTAGTCCCTGGGAGACAACATAAACACACTCTCATAAACTTGAATGTTTTACAGATTACATTACATTTTACTTCCCACTTAAAATGTAATAAAGTTTTGGAAATGCATCAATTACCTTTTAAGTCCACGTCAAGAGTTTATTACATATTGATATTTGAAAAGCTGGATGCCATATTGCTTTTGCTGATTGTTCCTTTCATCTCTTTTTAGATTGATATTTTTTTATTTTTCTTATTGTGAGCAAATCCCATTAAACGACCACCAAACAAAAATGAAATTATCTTATTAACAAGCATTGCCTGTGTGGCCAAAGCCTGATATCTCTTATTCTCTGTCATCAAAATGGTCCACACTGTTGCACCGGGTGATATGCTCCTTCAATACCATGAGCATGGGCACTGTAGTTTGTTTTTTTTACCCAATGCCACATATATGAACCTGTTGCTGTAAGTCTAGAGCAGTCACTCCGAAAGACGGGGTCGCAGGAGATCTGATTAGGGTTGCCAAATAAATTGCCAAAGGGGATCAAGACTGGAGCAAATTGAGGGGCTGTTTGAGGCATTTTTTTTTTTTACAAACAGGTAGATATATGACATTAAGATCTACAAGCCAAATGCTGACTACTCAATCATCCAGACAAATATAAGATAGCTAATGTTATGCTTACGGAATACGAACAAAACATCTGTTAATACTGCATATTTAACCTACCGGTATCTTGCAAAATGAAACCCATAACGTTAGCCTACCTTTGTGTCTGCCGTATACTAAAATTCTGCTTTTGAATCTTATTCACTGTTTAGTGTTTTGTGTTATCTTTTGACACTTATAGTAAACAACCAGCGGATGGCACTCTCTTCCTTTATCCTCCAAAAATGGCCGACTTGCTGTCACAATCCCATTCCCTATTGAAAGATGATAAATCATCATATTGAATTATCGCCCAAACCTCGTAACAAGGAGATTGATTGTGATATTTCTTTCCATTAGAAATGGTGATTTTAGGAATACTAAATGTGTATTGAATAGGCATTAAAAGGGGCGTTAAAAGTGTTGGAAGGATTAGAATTGAAAGCGTTACTCGACTGGCGCACTCCACAGCACCTACTAACTACAACAGTGGTGACAACACTCTGTAATCAAATGTAATACAAAATACAGTAGCATGTAGTGCTCTCTGTGCAGTGAGATAGAGTATACAACCATCATTTTTAAAGTATGTTACACATTAATTTTTCAAATCAAACATTTTATTTTATTATATTACCCCCAGATTGTGTGAATGTATTGAGGCACAGGTTGAGGTAATGAGGTCCAGTCTGTCCTCTAGTCGGTGCTCTTTGGGTGGTGCTGGTTGTTGAGGGTAGAGCTTATTATGGAGGGGGCTCAGACAGACGGGGACATTTAATAAGATTGGCTCTGTCAGACAGAGCTAAGAACCTGACCAGGGGGCTGGAAGGAAATTGTTTGTTTTGACAGTGAAGACGTATCACCAAAAAAAAATCACAAATTAATTGAGACAGGAAAAGGAAAGCACATAAAACAGACAATGAGGATGGCTAGAAAACACAAAAAATGCTGTATATAAATGATGAAAAATGTATTCCTGTAAAAGTAAAGAGTTGCAATGTCATTATATTGATAATATGGACACTATTTTTCCATTAAAACCTGTATTAAAACTTCTTTCCACCCTCATTTCTTTCCATCAGGTCTTCGATTGCTTCCAGCTCAACACCCCGCGACCAGTTATGTCCACCTGCCTGGCTCCACCGACCCGTCCGGACCCATTCAGATCAGCACCGCACCCCACCAGGGATCTGGGCAGCCTCACCGTGAAAACAAATCCTCTCCTCCGCCCTCCGGTGCAGCCGAGCCGGGTCGTCCTCCAGCTTACCCAGGAGGAGGACCAGGTCATCACTAACCTCCTGAAACTGCACCACCAAGAAGAGCCCGTGCGGAGCGACGAGACCCCCCTTACTGCTCCGCAAGTGGACTTGAACCCCATCCCGTTTCCTCACCCTGAACTTATGGCCTCCGCTTCAGCTGGGGAAGCATACGAGCCCTTCTTCTGTAGCGATGTGCAGTATTCGAGGGAGGCCAGTTTGCAGTTGCAGCAACAAAGATGTTGGTCAGATATAGAGCTTGAGGCCGCAAACACCCTCTTGAGTTGCTTCAGCCTGATGGTGAAGGACCAAATCTGGGGTCAAAATCACAATAGACCAGCAGCAACACTTCCCGATCCTCTGCCATACCAGCAGCATCACGAGGATTCATCGATAAGCACCGAAACCCAACAAGGATCTGAGACTTCTCCCGCATCAACAACTACTGATGATTGTGCCCAAAACAACTACATCAGCTTCAGTTGTGCCAGGGAACATGGAGAACCAGGCTGGGGGGATTTGGGGTTTGTGTGGGTGCTCTCAGAGTCCGAGGGAGACGCTGTGCATGTACTCCTGAGCCTCGGAGACACGGGGGCGATGGACATCGTGCAGTGATCGTCTTAAACCTAAGGGGTCTTCTTGTCCCTGGGTGAGTTTTTAAAGGGACTTTACTACCTCGTTCTCATTAAGGAAGTTGAAGGTTGATATACAGTTCTCCCCAAAACCCTTATTTTTCTACCTTTTGAGTATTGTTCAATAAAAATGATCAACATTTGAGCCTCTAGATAAAAAGACACAAGTTTTTATTAAAAGCACTACTACTGTTTTTTGAAGGAGACAATCCCCCCCCCCCCCGACCCCCTCACTCATTATTTACAACATTTTGTACATTTTACAGCGTGTCTATCCACAAATAATATCCCTGTCTTTACTGACAACAAGCTGCAGGGGGAGCTACAGTATTATTCCACGACGGCTACTGACAGAAGCTAAACAAGCTAGTGGACGGCACGGACGACAGCTCAGCCCACATCTACATGCATTTTTTTTAAAAGCTCTTGTGCTCGACGTGATCCAGATAGGTGTGTAGTTCCGTGTTTTGAGTTTATTCAAAAGGCACTTCCTGATTTAGATTTCTTTTTTAAAAAAGTCTTATGGTGAGAGAAATTCTTTTTTTAAATGTTGAATAAGTAAGAGTAAGGATTCTTGTATCATTAAAAAAACATGTTCTATCCTGTTTTCTGGCCACCGTAGTGACACAAGATAGATCGTTGCGCACAGCAGGAATGACAGGATTTAACCTGACAACTATGACACACACACACATGAGGCGTTTACAGAAACACCCAAATCTTTTCTTTGCAGCAGCAGGAATGATATTTGTAGAATGATTGGCATTTCAAATGTGCAGTTTTCACAGCGGTGCACGACGTTGACGCAGGGCTGCATGCTCACAGGAAGAGAAACTCTACAGCTGTAAAATGCTGTGATATGTTAATCTCTGTATACTGAATGCATGCATTCACATTCACATAGTTTGTCAGTGTCAGTAGTAAATGATCTACCTCAAGCTCCCAGTCTCGCGTACTCCGGTAGTATAAATAACGTGATGATTGCAGGTCTGTCGTCATGTGTCGTGATCATCACCCTTCTCCTTTTATCTTTAATTTCCTGGTTGTTAGAAACTGACACATACGTCCCTGAATAGTCTTTGTATCGAGGCGTTTGTATCCATTCATGTAATCATCCTCGATCCTAATGATAGGTGTTGGACTTGCCGATGGCGACCATGGGCACGGCCTGCATGACTCTGTAGCGCTCCCGGAGGTTTCGCCGCCTCACGTGCTCGTTGGTGATCTCTATGACGTTTCCTACGGGGAACCAGCCCTTCTGACCGTCGGACAGGCGGATGCCTTCATAACAGCCTGGGAGAAAGGAGAAGTAGGTGGAGAGGAAGGGTTTTGGGGGGGGGAGGAGGAGGGAGGAGAACAAACAAAGGGAAGATTGGAGGTTTCTGTATCGTTCATGCAAGAAAGTCAAGACAAATCAATAAACTGCTAAGGTTGAGAGGGTGGAGGAATGAGGCAGTTATGAGGATCGGGGTGTATAAGCAAGCAGAGTCAAAGGAAGGGGCATGTTAATGATGCAAAGTCATGTCAGTACATTATACCCTTTTTGATAGGAAACCACTAGTAAAACCTTCTTAGTCTGTTCAGATCTACAGACCCTGATAATGCCAAATATAGACGAGTGGGAAAATCGTATATGATGCAAGAACAGATTCATATCACTTTTGAGCAGTTTCTGCGAAAGAGGAAATGTTTCCAACGATGTATGTGATCATCTTTTCTAATCTTTTTTTTTTTTTTTTTTTATGTCTCCATGACAGCCTGATGAATAAATAAATAAACAAACGCGTTTTTGTTCCGGGTTTCCCTGCTCGCGTTCTTACCCTCGTTGGTTTTGCGGATGACGTTGATGATCTCGGTGGGCTCCAGGGTGAGCTCGTCAGCCTGCTGGGCGATGTACGGCTCCACGCACTGCACCTGAGGACAATCTGACACACGTAACACACAACCGTAAGAAACACACACAACTTTAGTTTCACTTTATATGCATCGTGTGTGTGTGTGTGTGTGTGTTCTCACCCCAGTCCTCGTAAATCACTTCATCTTCATCTCTGTCTGGGTTGGTGGGGTTGGGGAAAGCCGCCATCCACCTGTGCTTGTCTGACCTGTTGACGCAAATGGAAAAATGACTAAGAAATCGTGGATGAGGAATGCCTCTCAAATCCCCAGACAATCCTGGAGGAAATTGAAGCAGTTTTATTATGTCTTGTTATATCTACTCACGTGGACGGAGCTTTGAGCAGCCTCTCCATCATGCGTCCCTGGTGGTTCTCCAGCAGGGTGAGGTTGAAGCAGTACTCGTAGGCGGCGCAGCTGCCCCCGCCTTCATCTATCGACTGCACCTGCACCAGAGAGCGGTGGGCGTGGTCGAGCACCACGAAACGCTCCGCACTGTTCAAGAAAAAAGAGGGGTGAGTTGTTTTTTGTTGCTATTAGGGTCAAGTGGACTTGTGCACTGAAGCATTTCCAGTTTTATATGTTGAGCTGTATTTCGTATGATATGCATCTTGCACGCCAATAATTTTGTTTTTCTTATCTGCCGTCTATGTGGCAATGACGGCATATTTGAAATCTACTCTTCACTTCCTCTCAGTTCTCTTCAAACACTACTTCCTGACACATTTTTAGGAAGTTTGGAGTCGTTTCACTAGTGATGACACGCCGTTAAAAGAGTCACGATTGCTTTTGCGGTCAGTGGTCACGTTCTCCATTATCACAGCTTGTAAAAAAAGAGGCAAGCTGGCGAGCTTTTTCTCTGCCTCCAGAGGGGACCGGCTGCACTCTCACTTGTACAGCCTTAATGGAGTGGTGCAGGGGATGACTTATTTTTGTCGGCAAACCAAGAAGTTAGCATCGCCCTGGAATCCCTCGACAAAAAAGCCAATGGGATTTTTCCATTGGGTTTTGGATTATTGCATAAAATAAGCTCTGTGGCCAACACACGTTTATGATTACTTACACGTATTGTTCCATAAGATAATCTTGCACGACTTCACGTCACCACCTCTAAGGTAAAGGCGGACTAGTGTTCCTTGTGATGACGTTTAGTAGTCTCATTTAGCAATCGCCTTTTTTGAAGACACAAAAATCTCTTAAGCTTGTGTTAAAATGCTGATTCATTCCTGTGACTCATTCCTGTAGCACTCTGTTAAAGGTCAAAGGTTAATATAAGCCATAATTTATGATCGTGAATGCAAAATACAGTGCATAACTCTGAAAGAGCACCTATCCTGAGGACAAATACATAACCTCGGCTTACTGAATGACTTCCAGAGGAAAGTGGCAGCATTTCTATTGTTTTCCAGAAGCTGCTTGAACGGCTGAAGGTTTAGTTGTTGACTGTCGGGTTGCCTTGCTGATTCAGCTCTGCCTCATAAATTATAAGCAATGCATCCTGCACTACGCAGTATATTAAGGCTGAAGCACACATTGTCAGATGTAGGTCATTGTGAATGTGAGAAAATGTTCGGCCTGACTTCTGCAGGAATTTAAGAGGAATGTGACTGAAATGTGTCCCCAGATAAAGACACATTCAGTCCCTCAAGTGTTAACAAGAGTCTACAGCCATGCTAGTGTGACTGTGAGGCTGTCCTTTGAGCTAAATGCCAACATGCCAGCATGCTCATATTGACATTGCTAACATTCTGATGTTTGTACTATGTTCGCTATCTTAGTTTGCATGCAACATTTGAGAATTAACACTAAAGCGAAAGTACAGCTGAGTCTGATGGGAATGTCATTTTGTTTTGCAGGATTGGACAGCACATTTCCATCCCCTGAGCCACGCCACTAGCTTTTGTTTGTAATCGGTGTTGGACATCGATCAGTTCCGCCTCACCCTTTCTTGGCAGCGATGATGAGCAGATCGTTGAAGAGGAAGAGGTAGACGGGGGTGAACTTTGCCCTCATGTTGAAGAGAGTTCCTCCTTTGGACATTTCCTGCAGCTCTCCCTTCTTTTCCAAGTATCGTGTCTGGGAGATGATCGGGAGGGCCTGGGAGAAGACGCGAGCAAAGGATAAATGTCTAAGAAGTTCAAGTCCAACTAAAATACTGACAAACAGGGACACATTTACTGTGTGTGACTTTACCTTGAGCTTGTCAAACTCCAGCGTTTGAGAGACGTGGATCAACTCTTCCATCTGTCTCATCTTTCCCACCTGCGTGTTACACTCGTCAATAATCTGTGCGTCATCGTGAGAGAGGGGGAAAACAGAGACGAGATTATGAAATAAACACTTTTTTCTTTCCACAGCGACAAACGTCACATTCCTTTCAGCTGCATCGCATCGGGAGTATCAGGTTCATTCCTTTGACGAATGTCTCCCTGTTTGTGCAAACTATCTCACACTGCCTTTTGTCCTTAGTGGCACGTATGACTCACTGTCACTGCAGGAGCTCATTCAATAGGAAATCCTTCTCTCAGACAATGGCTGACATCAAAATATCCAGAGGCATGCGAAGCTCTCGGGAGTCAAATGATAGACAGAGTGAGGGGCGTTTACCTTTGACACCGATGCCAAAGCCTTGGAGGCCGTCTGCTCCTCTTTCGTCCTCTCCTTTGTCCTCTTCAGGATGTTCTGCAACGACGACAAACAACAACTTTTCTATTTCTGCAAACGGACAAAACAGCATCAACAGGATACATTTTTTCCATCTAAATGCAAACAAAGATCACGAGGTCGAGACGAGGCGTGTTTGCTCGCAGATCAAGAGGCAGTGACGAGTTTGAGCGTGGAAAATTACGCTAGAATGAGGACATTCCACGAAGCAACACGCCATGATGAACTCAGATTATTGCAGAGAAGGGTCAGTTCAAAAAAATGTGCTGTGGCGTTCTGTTTGGACACCTGAGGAACTAATTGTAAAGGCTAACTGCATTGTTGTCACGCACCAATAACACTACAACTATGACACTGACTTCCTGAGCTTCCCCTCACAGGAGAAAAACACACCTGCACACTGACCACAAATAGATTTAAAGGCTCTCTATACGACATTCAGAGCATTAATATAGCAGCACATAACTATTTCCAATGTAAAAGATATAGAGGAGTAACACTGTCTACCTGAGCAGAGTGTCTCTGTGTTGTTATCCGAGCTTCTCTGTGCTTAGCTGACATAACCGGGTCGGTTATGAACTACTGTATTTGTTTTTTTACTGTTAAGCATTTCTACAGCAACACTTCCTGTAATGTTGCTCACCTCAATGAGCATTTTGATGCGCGTTATTCGCTGGAAGGGCAGCAGCAAGAAGGACATGAAGGGCAGCCGCTGGCACAGAGGCGACTCTTGGAGACGAGTGATGACCGTAGCAAACTGCACGTTGTTCTTCCTGTAGACGCACATTAATGGTTTGTAAATGCAGCTGTTCAATGTTCATACATTGTGTGAAATAGAGAAAAGGAGGGGCCTGCGTTTGGCATTTAGTCTTTTAGAGAATTCCTTACGAGAGCAAGGAGTAGGTCTTCTCCTGGTAGATCTGGTTGCGGACGTAGTCGATGTAGGCTGGGAAGTTGTGCTGGGCGTGGTAGTGGATGATGTCACAGATGTCAGGGAAGACCAGGTCCTGGAATATGCGGTCCTCCAGGTCCTTCAAGAACCTGCGGAGTCAGACAGCAAAAGGTTTCACTAAAACATAAAAGGTTTGTCAAACCATAAAAACAGCGCTTTAATTGACTCAGGAAATGACTCATTACATTTTCCTTCCTATCTCTTGTTATCTTTGTCCCCAAGTGACCTCGTTGTAGTTCAAGTCATAAATCACCTTCCTATTTCCCTTTCCCTTTATGTCCCGTCATGCTTCCTGACGTTTTCCTCACCTCTCGCTGACCTCTCGGACCCTCAGGATGTTGGAGAAGAGGGTTTTCTTGTCTCTGATGATCATCGTCTCCTCCAGCTCCCGGCTGTCCAGGAAGTGTTCGGTCAGGACTCGCAGGGATCGAAGGTAAGAGGCCTCAGATGTCAAAACCTCGAACATACTCTGCCATTGGGGGGGAAAATAACACAAATATTAACTTCACTGTAGGTTTCCTGTATAAAACAGTTGCAAGATTTTCCACCCTATGAGCAAAAATGCAAGATTCTTTCTAAAGAAGGAAATGTTCCTCATTTCAAATATTCCTTGTAGATGGTACGCAACGCGTATCTATCACTTCCTGTACATAAAAGGATTTCTTTTTCCTTCCTGATGTTGGAAAGTTGTGACCATAAAAGCTTTCATGAACTGGGGATAGAGTGAATCAATATCATATTACAGCAATGAGTGATGCAGTGAGGCGGAGTGGACCTTGATTTAGATAAAAACATCACATTATTACTATAAGATGTGATTTAATACTTGATACTGCATCTCCCGTTTCTCTTCTCCTCGCGTCATTGATCTCCCCTTGGTACATTAGCCTCTCCCTCTTCTACTCACCTCCTGGTACTTGCACTGCTCAGGGGTGAGCTGCTCCAGCACCCCTCCCTCCCGCACAGCTGGGAGATCCTGCCACAGGGTGCTCTGGCCCGGTGTGGGCACAGGGCTGCTCTTTGGTGCTCCGTTTCCAGTCGCAGTTCCAGTCATAGTCCCAGCACCAGCACCAGCACCAGCACCAGCACCAGCACCAGCACCAGCACCAGTTCCAATACCGGAGAGACGGGCTGCAAAGTCCATGGCATAGTCCACACTAGCTTTACTGATGTTGCGACAAACCGTCTGGCGTCGGATCTCCTTGGTGATGACAGTGGCGCGGTACGTCTGGTACAGAGGCTCTGAGGGGAAACAAGTCACAATGTAATACTGTAATACTAACATTGCATCCCGTTCCAGGCATCAACTGTGATATTTTCAGTCTTATCTTTGTCTTTTTTTATGTTTTGTTTGTTACAGTGTGTCAGCCAGTCTCACCATCCTGCAGCCGGGACTCCCAGCTGAACGAAGACTCCCTCCGGAGGGAGCCGCTCCTGACTGGACGCCTGAAACAGGAAGTGTGGAAAGAGGAGAAAGGTAGGTATCAACAAACTATTCAACAAAAGAGGGAATGACACAGTTAATGATTACTCCATACACACAAGAACGACAATGTTGACTTGAAGGATAAGGCTGGGGAAATCCTTTTTTTTTTTTTTCTTATTGTCAACAAATCCCATAAAAAGCTGAACAATGTGTGACTGCATCTCTGAATACTATCCAACTTCTGTACTCTGTCTGCGGCTCTCAGCTCCAAGGGAATGTAGACGAATAATTAAAATAATAATAATAATACACAGAGCTTTTAGAAAGGAATAAAAGTATGGCTTTTCCTAAAAAAAAATCGTATTGTAAATGAATCATTTAAAACATTGTGGCAGGTCCAAAATGAATGTTTTGTTTATCTCTGTGGAAGATATAAGACATTTGTTTTTTGGTATCACGTGGTATCTCTTTGTCGTCAGCGATGAAGTTGCCAGTTAGTGTTGAAAAAATGAATAAATGATGCACATGTTTGAAGCACTCTGCTTCACTCCGGTACCAATTCCAAGTGCTCAGAAATAAAAGGAGGCTGCCTCTGCCATGCCTGGCTGCACTGACACTGGTCTCCATCAGGCGAATATTAATATGTTAATATTGACCATGGCGACAGGTGACAACTGACATTAGCACATATTATCTTTCATAGCTTAATTGTCCGAACAACAATAACCCATACAATTACAAATCGGCATATTTAAAGGAAACCAGAACCAACTACCAACCGGCATAGTCCTTACAACCTTAACTAATGTGTTGTCACCAGTTAGATTGTCAAAATGAGAAAAATAACAGCTTCAATCCCTGAAGAGCTATGTTGGCATCTTAGCATTAGTGAAGGTTGCGTCCAGTTACCTTACGTTTTAGTAGTCCCAAACAATGTATAATGAAATTGCGCATCGGAGGGGATTTAGTAGTGGGTGGCCGACTGAACCAGAGTTGGTGAATGTCTAAGTCTCACTGCACTCCACCATCAAATATGCAGATTGTGCAACGGACTGGCAACCATTTGTTGTGAAGTGAATGCAATGGAACGGGGGGAGGTAGTTATCAGTAGCACCTTTTTAAATCTTTTAAAAAATGCAAAGTAGTTTCCTAAAACAGCCCGGTGCTTTTCTCAAACAGTAGTAAACTGTTCATTTGTTGGGGACTATTTTCAGCTGCGAATGAATACACATTTGCTGTGCTAGTCAGTATTTACAGCAGCAGGATGGTGTTTGTTGGATCGATTGAAAGTGAACTACAGTGCCCATGTGTATGGTAATAAAGAAACATGTCATCCAGTGCAACAGTGTGGCCCATTGGTGTGCTTTTAGTATTTTTTGGACAACAAATGTGTTGATTTTCTGTTCAGTCTTTGGCTACACAGACAACAGGTGTTAACAGGGTCAATTCATTGATGGCTTTGGGCTTTTCACGGGATTTTTTTTGAAAAATAGATAAATATTGTCAGCCTTATTCTTTAAAAAAAATGGAACTAAGAGGTAAAGTGAGGGTGATAACTCACGGTTCTTCCACTGTGTCCTCTTTCTCTCCTTCATTTCCTCCATTCTCCTCTCCTTCTGAAAAGAAAAGTAAATGGCGTCATCGCTTTTGATTACACAGAAAATCAAACAATTTGTGAATCATTGATAGCTCATCTCAGGCAAAGGTAATCATGTTTGTTCAGTTACCAACCTCTTCTCTGTGTGAGGGACTGCAGCGAGACACTGCTGAGCCTCCTGGAATCCATCTTTGGTGGTGGAGGTGGGGGTCTGTGAGGGCTGGGTGGGGGTGGAGTGAGAGCCCTCTGGGGGCTCAGCGTGCTGCCGGTGGAGCTGCTGCCGGGGGAAGCGGGCCGCAGGTTGCGCCACTCCTCCAGTGTGGGCTGGGGGAGAGGAATGCCGCCTCGGTGCACCGGCGTGAGGCTGCGGTTGTCGTGAATCACGGGCATCCTCGGCGGGATGGCGGGCGGCAACTCGCCTGTGATCGAGGTGGACTTTGCGTTCATCTGAAACTCGGATGAGGGGTCTGAGGTGCTGTAGGACAGTTTAGACCGGCGGGCTGGTTTGCGTACTTTGATCAGAGGAACATCCTGTTCCTTAATTTTAGGTGCGGCCTTTTTAGGAGTGGGGTTGACCATTGGAAGAGTGGCCTCGTAAATGTTTTCCTCTTCGTTCTGGGCGGAGTAGTGGTGGATTTGTGGGGACTGAGCTCGTTTTGGGGGAACAGGGGGAGACTGGGAGCGAGTGACCGCGAGGGAGGCGAGAACAGAGTGAGGGCCCGGGTCCGAACGTCTCCTGTGACCGTCAGACATCAAAACATCCAAACACTGGTGGAACTTTGCCTTTTGTTGTTTCAATATTTCGCTCTCATCAACCACAGACGTCCTGTCCACCTCATCCCCCGCATCGCTGTCCCATTCCTCTCCCCGCTCCTCTACCTCCACCTCCTCCCATTCCTCCTCATCCTCCCCCACCTGATCTTCAAAATCAGTCTCATCCTCCTCCTCCTCCTCCTCCTCCACCACCTCCACTTCCACCCCCTCCTCCTCGCCATCATCCACGTCCACAGGCACCCATATTAGCTTCATGCCGGGACACTGGCGGTGGCACACACAGCTGCAGCTCGGGTCGCAGTGAGGACTGAGAAGTGTGTGAGAACTGTGCTCCGCCTCCGCTTCACCTCCTCCAATCAGCTGTGTCTCCACCTCTTTTCCATCAGGCGCTGCATCGAAAAAAAAAAAAGCAACACAGATTAACTGCTTTTCGAATGAAAATAAAACGCCATAAACTTCTCTAACATTTTTTTGTTCTTCCCATCGATGCTTATTTTCCTCCACATCCCTAAAACACTAAGCGAACGGGTGTGAGTGAGCTGTTTCCTGTCCACTTTTTTTCCTACATCTGCATCCCCAGATAGGGCGGCTGACTTTCATTAAGAGTCTTTTTTCTTTCCAGCTTCACATGGCGCATGCCGGACTGTCGAGTCAGCAGTTCATCACTACACAAATACTGCAAGTGGCGTCTTCAAATATTCATGGAAAGTTTGGAGCGAATCATGGCGGGGGGAAAAATCCAATATTGACAAAAGGAAATGGAAGAGGCGGAGGACAGAGAGAGGAGAGAGGGGATGAAGGTTAAATGGGTCAGTGAGTAAAGATATGAAAGACAAAAAGAAGAAAGTAGTGATACATTTTTTTGATTTTCCATACCAGCTAATTCAGATGTCTTTTTAAAAATATAGTCAAATAAAGATGCAAAGAGGATTGAGCTTTTCAGACATGTGTTTTTAAGGTAACTGCATTATTTCAATGAAAGACCATGATACTTTTAGTTTTGCTGCTAATGTAGCAGTTGCATTAAGCTTAATTCCATCTCCATAATTGCTTGAATATCACCAGTATAGAGGGCTGAAACGATTAGTCGATTAATTGATTAGGCATCAATCTACAGAAAATGAATCTCAAACTATTTTGATACTAGATTTAATCGTTCAAGTCACTTTTATTTACTTTTCAACACTCTCTGGACCCGGCTTCTCAAATATTTTTCACAATTTTCGAATATTTTATTGTCTTGGTTTTCAAAGTGGGGTCCGGGGACCCCCAGGGGTCCTCGAGAGGGTTCCAGGGGGTCCCCTGCAAAAATAGGAATTATTTGTTTTCACTATAATTCCATCCATAAGTAACACAATCACATATTATATTTTGGTCATGGGTTTCATACACTGTAATAAAACATCTAAAAGCAAAAATCCTATCAGATGGGGGACCCTGGAACAAAAATGTATCAAATGGTCCGTGGTCTAATTTGTGTCAGTTTAGGGGTCCTTGACATGAACAAGTTTGGGAACCACTGGTCTATATGATTGATCGGGAAAATAATTGGCAGATCAATCAATACTGACAATAATGGCTAGTTGCGGCCCTAATCTCCAGTGAAAAGAATATTGGATTTTAAAACCCACATTGATCAATACTGATGATATGTGGATACGTCGCCACAGATCATGACGTCCTTGAAGGTATCATGATGCTGATGGGGAACCAAAACAGAGAAGTGAAAGCACAGTATGTGTGACCTGGGACACAAATCTCTGTTTAATCAGGTAGCCAATAAAATGTCTTTGGCTTCCTCGTTTGTCGAGTCAGGGTGAAGCCAAACATCATGACTCAGCAGCAAAAGACACTCCTGTGTGTCAATGAGCTACAGATTAAAACTGATAGGTAGTTTTAATGTGCTTTACTTTACGAGTAGAGGATAAGGACATGAAGTGTGATAGATAGAAATGCTTGTGCATTATCTTTTCTTAATGTAAGTAAACACACACAGTGAGCGTCACATCCTGCTTTCACATTACTCGGGAGCAGCGCGCACACACAAACACACAGACGTGATCAGCTGACTTACAGAACCTGTTTACGGCTGTGGGTTCAGATATCTAGCAGCAGCACCACACCTGTCTGTTTGAGAGCTCACATTCAGACCAATACCTTGACTGAGCTGCAGGTTTCACTTTCAAATCAGTTAATGTACACACTCGCATGCAGAAGACTGCACTGTACATACACACTTTTTGCATCAACTAACAAATGTCCATTTTTATCAATGAAATTGACCTTTGATCTAAAACTACACTCAGTCCAGTGTCTGTGAAACTGGCTCTAACTTTAGCTACACTGCAGGTTGTGTGTTGAGGAGTGAGTAAAACACCGTTTATAATTGTCCTGCAGACTAAAAGCTGCAATAAGTACCTTTTAAATGTTGCCAGCTCTGAATTGCAGCCAAAGGTAAGTCTAACACATTTTAATTTCCTTCTCAAGAACTCCCGTGATATAGCTTCCTGGTGAGCTTCCATGTCAAAGTTGGAGGAGTGACAAGAGTTACCAGCTGGGTTTTTTTTTCACTACTACCTTGCTTTAATCTGTGCATATTTTTTAAGATTTATGGTGAATAAATAGGAGTGTAAGAAAATATTCGAAAATATTGAGTATCGCGATATAATGTTTTGTGATACTGTATCGGTTCATATATTTAATTAATAATTTCCATGCAAAGATTAACTCTTTATTTCATTTACACATATATGTGTCCTCTCAGTGTATGTGCCCTCTCAAAGTAGTCCTATGATGATGGATGTTACAGGGACTGTGATTTATGCATCAGCAAAGTAAAATGTATTTACTCAGATTTTACGCAGATGATGGTGTGTTCTTAATACTATGACAGTTTTCCTAAAATTAGATTTAAAAAATCACAGTATATTGAATCGTAACTCCTGTATCATGATACGTATCGTATCACCAGATTCTTGCCAATACACGGCCCTAATAGTAAATACATAAATGTCACCTTTAACTTTATTATTATTATTATTATTATTATCCCAAAGGAAATTGGTTGACAGCCCAGCATTACCCACAGGACACAGGAACGTACAACAGATGAAGTTAAAACCCCTCGTCTTAAGAGCCAAGTAAAACCATCTGTACCTGATCGACCTCCCTCCACATTGATGTTGGCATACCCCTCCTCTCCTCCCTCGCTCTCTCGCTGCCTCTGCAAGGTGCGGCTCCTCTTCGCAGGCAGCGGAGGCGCCTTCTCCGTCCCGAGCTGAAGCTGCAGACTGGCGCGACCTGGTTTGGGCTTTACCGTAGGCGGCCTTTTGAACCGTTTAATAGTCGTTCGTTCTGCAGTACCATTGGTGGGTTGCTCCTCCGGTTCATTCGACTCCTTTTTGCTAAATTTGTTCACAATCCTCTTGACCTTCCCTCCAGAGAGGCTTCTGCTCATGTTTCCCAGAGGAGGGGAGCTGGGTTGTGGCGACGGCTTTGGAGGGATCTCCGGTCTCGGTTTGGCCTCGGGTTTGAGGGGTGAAGGCGACGCGGGCCGTTGGGATGTTTCCTGAACAGACATGGTGGCTGGAGTCTTCTCTTACAGTGCGTTTAACTCCCAGCCCTGACCAATCAGAGGTCAGGCTTTGAGGGCAAAGGTCAATGTGAGCACATCATCATCACCTGATGAGCAAAGAGAAAGGAGAGTTTAAAACCAGTTTGATATTGTATCAAATGTAACGTCCAAATCATTAAAAGCAACAGACATTTATTTATGTATTTTTAATGATGCAGACATCGACTTGGCTGCAGAGACGATAACAGGCTACAGTCACTTCTGTGTGGACAATATACTTACTAAAAAGGACATAATTGTGAACTTATCTTAACTTTTCTTTCATTGTATGCCTTCATTAGACAGTACAGAGCCAACAGGGAATGGGGGAAGAAAGTACCTTAAACTTCTAAGTTAGTGGTACACAAACCTTTTGGCTCGTGTCTCCTTAAAAAAGGCGCAACTATAAGTTTAAGCATTTTCTGTTGCTGAAATCAACATCCACCCAATGCAATAAACACTACTGCATTACAGTATAATCCTGAAATCAGACTTTGAACTCTGTGCTACAAACCCCCCCACCGTAAGGCCTCAGAGGAAAATGAACTTTGCACTGTAAGGAGCCGGCTCATTCAGTGAGAACACATTCACACAAAGAAAACAAACGATAACGTAAAATCAGCTGAGCAGCCGGAGCTGATAAGCCTGGTTACTGCACTACAAAGTGATGCATGCAGTGAAGGGAAATCCAGCCATGACCATTGATTTTTTTTTTTTCCGTTGCTAAGTTGCCTAACATCTCCGCACAACTTCTTAAATTGTTATCTATGAATGACTCACAGCTGGAAAGCATGATCTGGTTTACTAGTTTAAAGCTTTGATGGCTGTGCGTCAGCATTATCAGAACAGGGATATGGAAACTATTTTTAATGTAATATTATATATACTGTAATAATGTATAATATTATTACAAATTAATTTTTTTATTATTTTTTATTATTATTTGAATTATTATTTTTTATTTCATTTTATGCTTTTTTGTGGGGTTGGTATGTATGTTTGTGAGTCTATCTGTAGATGTTGCTTTTTTTGTTTGTGATGAAAATGTAAAAAAAAATAAAATATATATTACAGAATTTAATATTATTTCATCCTGAACTACTGAGTAATGTAAAGCAACAAATACAAATGTCAATTGTTCTTTGGCTTGCTGTTAATTCATGTGTAATACCTGTGTGGCAAGCTGACATTTTTAACAATATAATGATTCATGACGCACAGTTGTAATTTAATTAAAAATTAACCGCTGTTTCAGTACAAGCGTATATTTATGATCACTGCACCCTGTCCACTGTTGCTCAGACAGGTTGAATAGCCTCAAGCTCCTCGTAATCTTTTATCTTTTAGCTGGTCTACGAGCACTCTGAAAAAGTTTTACAACCCATAATATGTCTTGTGCAACAACATTGTCTGAAGTCTTTACATAGACGTGTTTCAAAAATATGACCCTAAGTGTGTGCTGCCATCGCTTAAACACAGAAAAACTCACAATTTTGGAATTCAATGACAAATCCCATAAATGTAGATGTACACACACTCATGCCGGCCGTAAATCCACACTGATTCAATCCTTTAAAATTCAAACGCTGAGAAATTTCCTTATTCAAAGCTCTCTATATAGCCATTCAAATGAAGCAGTCAAATGAGACACTTCTTCTATAAAAAGAAACGTGATGACTATAAAGTGAAATTCAGTTTCCATTCTGGGCGACCAAATGGTCATGCTGCAGATTCTTCTCACTGTGTTTTTTTTTCTATATGTGTGTAACAGCTGATGTAATACCAAACCCAAGCGAGGGGTTAGTCATCTTCTGAGTCACCCAGGAGAAGACGTCACTGCACTGCTTTGTGTGACCCTTTTGATTAATACGTTTCAAATGTAGCTGCACGCATTTAGGATTACACACACGTCATTTAAAGGCTGCAACAAACAACTATTCTAATTGAGGAATAATGATTATAGTGATTATGTTTTGGATTAATTGATTCATCATTTAGTCTATAAGTGTTTAAAATATTACCAGGTGTCTGTCACAGAGACCAATAAGCAGCTGGCAGTCATATGAACCCCAAGTATTTATATTTTAGCCACGCCAGCAGCATTTCTTTACGGATGTTAATGTTAGTGTCGGTCAATCTACCATTTTGGTCCAGACTGAAATATCTCAACAACTATTTGCTTGTTTCAGAACAAATGTTGACTCGAATATAACCCCTCAGTTGATGACAGAAATGAAACCAAAAACTGATTTTGATGATTGACTGACTGGTTGCAGCATCTCAAATATAAGAATTGTCAGATTTTCTCTGCTATATATTGATGAAAATGTAATATCTTTGGGTTTTGGACTGTTGGTTGGAAAACAAACAAGACATTTGAACGCATCATCCTCGGGTATGGGATGGGCATTTTTAACCAACAGATTAATTGATGATGAAAATAATTGCTAGTTGCAGTCCTATTCAGCACTACAAAGAATATACAGAATTATAAAGAATATAAATATGAAACTGCTGCCTATAGAGCGCTACAGGAATGAGTCTTAAAATCCGTAAACGAGTCATTATTTTTGCACTTCTGGTTCCCTCGTCTGGAAGTCAATGGGTTTTTTGAATGGGTTTTTAGTTAGACGCCTGAAATAAGGTCTGTGGTTAACACAAGTTTTGTTGTACGATATAAAATACATCAGTAAATATCCAACTCGTGAATTTTGAAGCCTTTACGTGTCTTAAAAAAGGCGGTTGCTAACAAGTGGCTAAATGAGACTACTAAATGCCATCACGCCGACTCGTCCGCCTTCACAGCTAGTTTTTGCGAGCGCATTTACACTTCAAAAATCACGACAGTGGTGTTCATTTGTGGAGATTATTTTACTGAACAAAACATGTAAGTATCATTTGTTGGCCACAGAGCTTATTTTCTGTCCAAAACCCAGTGTATATCCCATTGGCTTTTTGTTGAAGGAAACAGGGCGATACTACATTCCAGTTTGGCCTACAAAAATCCGTCATCCCTGCACCACTCTATTGTCAAAACATGTTATTATTATTGAGTTGCATTATGGGAAATGTAGGTGTGTTTTAGTAGCTTGAACCATACTACAGATTTCAGCCTCTACTGCATCAATTTTGACCTTTATTTTCTAAATTGGTCTCTTGCAAAGTCACCCAACTTTATGCAAGAGCGATGCCAAATCAGTGGAGTGCACCTTTAATGAGATTAAGATTAGAGGCTGCTCATTTCATGTGAAGTGCCAGTGATTTCATATGAAGTCGTGACAAGACCAGACAACATTTTTTTTCAAGAAATTAATCCAGAGTAGTGCCTAATACCAGCAGGTAAACACAGGCAGAAATCTACTTTTCTACACAGCTCACTAAAGTCAATAACTCACAGTAGCTCAGTAGGTGTTTGTTGTTGAGAGAGTGCACCAGCTAGTCAGACCAGTTTGGAAGGGATGTGCATACTGCACAGTCAGTGAGCCTATAATACAAAAAGACAGACAGGGTTTCGTGTTTCAGTCTGACGAGAAATTGTTTGAGGTCTGAAAAAACAGACGTGTGTGTATTAGATGATTTCAAAATGACAGCAAGAATGTATGGCATGAAGGAGGTTCATTTAAAACCCTGTGTCCTTTTATAACCATCAACCTTGCTTCATTCTGTAACAATTTTCTTTCAGTTTCTTGATTTTGAGTACACTGAACTTGTTTTAGAATCAAAACACGACATCACCACAGCAACGTTTGTGTGTGTGTGTGTGTGTGTGTGTGTGTGTGTGTGTGTGTGTGTGTGTGTGTGTGTGTGTGTGGGTGTATTGTAGGTCTTTCCAGGTTTCAGTTTGGCCCCTCTGGTTATTATCATTGTCCACAGGGTGACATATAAACCTCAAATAGGTGGGTGTGTATACACACCACACAAAGCACTCTTCTACACAGTGGGGATAACATGTTCTAATTGTGTGTTAATGCACTTATAGACCAAGAGATAGACTAGACTTGAGGTCACAATTCACCCCCTGACTTTCTTTCAATTCTTCACTTCTCTTTTGTCTCCCTTTGACCTGGTTAGTTCAATAGCTACTGGACCCGACACACACACACTCTGGCTGGGTCAGTGGGCCACTCTTTCATTCCAGTAAGTGTATTTGTCCCAGTAAATCCAATAAATATCAGATATGGTGTGATCCTTTAAATCAGAGCAGCTTGGGAACAATCCTTAAGTGCTTAAAGGGGGCGTCTATTAACAATGCTGTCTCAATGTGTGTGTGTGTGTGTACAGTGTGCCATCTGCTCTGGACACTAATGGGTCAGTGTGTATACAAAATGGGTAGGGGGGCTTTAAGAGAGCTACCATTACAATACATGTGATGTGTGTGTAAGCTCCACGTTGGACAGGAAGAGGAAAAGGTGTGTCTAGAAGGAAAACACACAGGGTGGGGATCCAGGAAAAAATGAATAAACATATAGATTTAGTTTGGACACAATTGGTAGAAAAAAACTACCTATAGATGTTTAGGTCTAATGTATAAGGATCTCATCTGAAGCTGCCAATCTAGACTATTGTATGCCAATTATAACAAAACTCGTTTCCCAACATAAACCATAGGAAAGCCGAATTAAGTGTCAATGGCACACTATTCATAAAATGTGAAAAAATCCAAGTTTGCATACAATTGTCTTGTTTTTATCCTTAATTAATCCTTAATTCACGTAAAATATGGCGTATTCCGGTACTGTTACCTATACATTAACACAAAATGGGAAAATATGTAAAGATATTCAACTATATTCTGCAGTAATACCACAATGTTTATGGTAATTACTTTTCAGTATGACAATGTTAATCATATAAAACATCTGGCCGGTATTACAGCGGTTTTTCCATAAGAGAGAGAACAGGTGCTTCCAACCTTCCACCAGACCGCGCCTGCTAAATCACCAATTATGAACTAATCTCGCTTAAAAACATACATTATATGAAAGAAAACTCACCGATTTTATACAGGCATGTCTGTCTCTTTCTCTTCTGTTATTCGGCTCTAGTGTTGGCAGTCCAACATGGTTTAATGCCAAGAAAAGACGCTTTTAATCGGTCCGCCGGGTCGCAATTACGTTAGTTAGTGTAACGTTACTTTAATTCGTCCCGCAGAAGAAGATGAAGAAATATCCACAATGTGAGAGCTAAGCGGTTCAGTTTCTTCTTGTTTTTTCTGACAGGCTTGTTGTCTGAGCGAGCATCATCCCTCTGTTGTTGTCTCCTTTGTTAGCAGCAGCATGTATGAGAGGAGAGGAGAGGAGAGGAGGTAGGAGACATCAACCCCCCTGAGGACACTAACCATCAAGCCACACACTGTCATGGTTACACCTTCCAGTGAGGGATTTCAAAATAAAAGCTCAATGTAAACTAGGATTTGTTGGCTGATGATGATTCTTCCTTATGGAAATTGGTGGGATGTTATTGTATTTTAACAATTGATAATTGGTAGGATGATGATGATGGCTAGATGTACTGCAGGTTATATGTTATCACCTAATGCACATCATTTAATGGGACTGTTTGTAACTTCTTACACGTATAAATCAATCCGGGTCAGTGTCCCATGCGCGCTCGCATGTGGCTACGCTGTTCAGACAAGACGCCAACACAAAGTATACGGAAGCACCAAAAGTTATATCTAGTGAAGCCTGTCTTGCAGAACAGTGTCGGCTGCGATTGGAGGACGCGGGGGAGGCCGTAGCTTTGGTCTTCAGGGCCGGAGTCTCTCCTGTACTCTGCTCCTCTGCTCCTCTGCCTGCCTGCCTTCACTCAGCTCGCTCCACTCTCACGTTCATGCACGTACACTACACACTGCAGAAGAGTTAGTTTAGCTCTGAGAATATCTAGTGAATGTACAGTGGACGTTTGTGCAGAAATAAATGCTGCAGCTCCTCCAGACCAACAGATGTTTCCGTGTCTTGTGAAGTGACAGAGCTCCGCAGCGAGAAACGTTATCGTCTCCGACCAAAGCTCCGGTGTCTCCCCTGTTCCCTCCGGCCGCGGTCGGGAGGCTGAGGTAGGAAAAGCCAACACTAGGATCAGCAGTGATTCATGGAGAAACCTCCGTCTGGTCAGCTAACATTACTGCCAAGCAGCTGAAATATGAAGTGATATTGTGGTTTTAGCTGACGTGTATTAATTAATTAATTGAATTCATTTCTACACACATTTATTCACACATAAGAATTGAATTGTGAATTGTATCCCCATATTTTCCATGAGATTCACAATTAACTGAAATCTATACAACATTCATACAGTTTCATGTTTTCAATTTGAAAACATGAAACTGTATAAAAGTTGTGCAGAATACAGTATACATGGCTCCTAATCTATTTGTCATTTGTTTTATTCTTGCATGATTTATCTTTTTTACTCTTGTATGATAACATATTTGTAGCCTATAATCTCAACTGGAAATCTTGTTTTAATGATTTAGCGTTTATGATTTTATTTTAGCACTCTTATTTTGAAGCCCAAAATGTCTTAATTCTGGCACTTCCGGGGTGCTTATTGTAGACTTCAGGCATCTTTGGTTTTACAATTGACTGACATCCCAGAAACTATAATAAACCTCCAAATATTGTTTATTTTATGGTTGGTAGTGCAAAAGTATTATATTATGTTTTATTTGTTTGTAACTTACAGTAAAGTCTTATTTTAGTAATAAACAGTGAAAAAGTTGCTGTTTCAAACTGAGATATAACACTTATTAAATAATAATAATAATCATTAGACTTCTTTTTTTTTTTACGACCAACTCAGTGACCAAGTGGTGACCACTTCCTGTAAATAGATATCATGTGATACAGTATATAACAACTCTTCGTGGTAGATTA
>CAKAOH010037686.1:0-27854 GCA_916701665.1 Sebastiscus tertius | reverse complement strand
ATTGTCATCTGTCTACTCAAATAAAGTTTGATTGTGAAACAGAAATGTGTTGTGTTGCTTACAGTCACTATTTACTACCTGTAGTACTCTTCTACATGCATGACATCAAATATATATAATATATAAATATCAGCTGTTTAAACAGTGTAATTACATAAAGCCTTTGTGAAAGAACATGTTATATTTAGATGATGGGAGTACATGAAGACTGTTCTGCTGGTTCTTGCAGACTAACAGTAGGAGCTACTTTGGTCAAGTTCGGTTGTGGATTACACAGAGTGACGCGCTGTGGGGCGGGGTCAGCTAGCTGAAGGTTCTGCTCTGGTTCCACCAGGAAACCCTTACATGGCTTGCATTTCTCTAATGACGTCAGAAGAGAAGGAAAAAAAGCAAAGTGGTTTTCGACACCCATTTTCGGACAAACGGAGCAGGAGAAAAAGAGAGAGGATGGTCTTTTATAATACTATGGTGACCTGTAGACACACTGGGGACAGATATTGATGTTTAAAAGACATGGAAAAGTGCATTTTGCATAATAGGTGACCTTTAACTGGTTTGTTTCGTCTGGCTTGATTGATAGATATAATTGGGTATCATCTGCATAACAGTGAAAGTTTATGGAGTGTTTTCTAATAACATTGCCTAAGGGAAGCATATGTAAGGTGAATAGAATCGGTCCAAGTACAGAACCCTGTGGAACTCCATGACTAACTTTGGCGTGCATGGAGGACTCACCGTTAACATGTACAAACTGAAATCGATCTGATAAATAGGACCAACTTAGTGCAGTTCCTTTAATGCCAATTAAATGTTCCAGTCTCTGTAATAGGATGTGATGGTCAATGGTGTCGAAAGCAACAGAGACAAGTCCTTTGTCCGATGCCATTAGAAGGTCATTTGTAATGTTCACTAGTGCTGTCTCTGTGCTATGGTGCACTCTAAATCCTGACTGATAATCCTCAAATAAATGATTGTTCTGTAGAAAGTCACACAGCTGACTGGCAACAGCTTTCTCAAGGATTTTAGAGATAAAGGGAAGGTTAGATATAGGTGTATTGGAACTAGTGTAAAGTGTTCACTTTGTATGTCCTTTGGCACCACCTAGTGGTGTCTGCAAATAGCTGTACTGAAGAGGAAGTGAGGTCATTGTAAACAAAGAATAACAGGAAGTGGTGTTCAGGAAGCTCCTTTTTGCTCAGGGAATCTCAGTGTATAATCTTATTAATCCTGTGCCATAAAGTCCACAAAACCGGCTTCATCCGTGAGTTATTCACTAATCACCTACAATAATGACTTTATCTGTTTTCAGGACTAGGCTTGATAGAAACTCTGAGAATTCAGATAGAAATTCAGAATATGGGCCTGGAGCGCAGTACACTATAACAAATAAAATTGGATATAGTGTTTTCCAGGTTGTGTGTGAAAGACTAAGAACAAGGCTTTCAAATGAGTTATAATTTAGTTTAGTTTTAGGGTTTATTAATAGGCTTGAGTCGAAGATGGCTGCAACTCCACCTCCTCGGCCGGTGTCTCAAGGAATGTGAGTATTAATGTGACTCGGGGGGAGTGGATTCGTTTAGACTGACATATTCTTCATGACACAGCCAGGTTTCAGTAAGACAAAATAAATCAATGTGATTATCTGATATTAAATAATTTACTAGTAGAGCTTTAGATGACAGAGATCTGATATTTAACAGTCCATATTTAATTCTCCTGTTTTGTTGCTTTATTGCAGTGCTAGTGTTAGATTTTATTAGATTATTATGTTTAACTCCTCTTCTGTTTACTTTTGATTTAATTCATTTAGGTGGGGCAGACACAGTCTCAGTTAGGTTTGGGGTTAAGCTATGGGTGGGTAACTGCTCTAGTAGAAGCGTAGAGAAGTGTGTAAGACTACAGCTCTGCTTCCTGGTTTGACCCCTGGTTTGTCATGGATTTGTTCCACTAACAATCTTGGTCAGATTTCTGTATAAGAGATCCGCTCCACCCAAAGTAGGATGAATGCCGTCTCTCCTAATCAGACCAGGAGTCTCCCAGAAAGAGTTCCAATTGTCAATGAAGCCCACATGGTTTGCTGGACACCACCTCGACAGCCAGCTGTGGAATGACTTCATGCGGCTAAACATGTCATCACTGGTCAGGTTGGGGAGGGTGTCAGAGAAAACTACGGAATCCGACATTGTCTTTGCGTATGCACACACCGACTCCACATTAACTTTAGTGACCTCCGATTGGCGTAATGGGGTGTCATTACCGCCGACGTGAATAACAATCTTACTGTATTTACGCTTATCGTTAGCCAGCAGTTTCAAATATGATTCAATGTCACCCGCTCTGGCCCCCGGGATGCAGTTAACTATGGCAGCTGGCTTCGCTAACTTCACATTCCTCAAAATGGAGCTGCCGATACCCAGAATTGGTTTCTTAGCGGGTGTGTCGCTGAGTGGGGAGAATCTACTAGAAACGTGAAGTGGTTGGTGGTGAACCGTGGGCTTCAGGGTACGACTATGCGTCCTTCGGGAAGTCACCCAGCCTCCCGGCTGCTCGGGGGTTGCCAGGGGACAGCTAGCAGAAGCTACACTTGGCCGGTCCGCACCGGCTAGGTGCTGGCTAACTACAGTAGCTAATGATAAAGTTTCCATGGTGCGGAACCGGGCTTCTAACTCACTAACCCTCACCTCCAATGCAGCAAGTGCACTACACTTAATACATGTACCATTATCGCTAAAGGAGGCAGAGGAATAACTAAACATGAGACACAAAGAGCAGGGGAGAGCAGGAGAGGAAGAGAGAGCAGGAGAGCAGGAGAAAACAGGATAGGGAGAGAGAGAAGCCATCGCTAACTGCTAAGCTACTGCTATGCTACTGTGAAAGACTATTTAGACATAGATTGTGGGCGGTGGTTCAGAGGGTAGAGCAAGTCATCCACCAATCGGAAGGTTGGTGGTTCATTCCCCGGCTGCTCCTGGTCACATATCGATGTGTCCTTAACCCCAAATTGCTCCTGAAGGCATAGCCATCGGTGTGTGAATGAGTATTTAGATTAGATCCTGATGGGCAAAGTTGGCACCTTAGCAGCCTCTGCCATCAGTGTATGAATGGGTGTGTGAATGGGTGAATTCTGACATGTTGTGTAAAGCGCTGTGAGTGGTCGGAAGACTAGAAAAGCGCTGTATAAATGCAAGTCCATTTACATAGCAACTTGTAAAAACAAGAAAACTAAAGTAAGCAAATAAGTGCTTTATTGTGGATGTTAAACGAAAAAAAAGATTCAATTAAATACTGAATATTATATCTCAGGAACAGAGGGTCGTAGAGACTCAGAACCAACATCCAACTGGGTTTTATTTTGGGACGCTGAACACGCCAGTCTTAGTCCCGACTCTTTAAAACCTTCCGTTCCCAAGATATAGATTTGGGGGGGGGGGGCAAAAGTGCCATATCTTGGGAACGGAAGGTCGTAGAGACTCAGGAGGACTGGCATGTCAGCGACCTTGAAAATACAAAGCAAAACTTATCCCAAGTCTCTACTACCTTCCGTTCCCGAGATATAACCTAAAAACCACATGGGTAAATTTCCGATGAAGTTTTTATCCCCTTAACCCTAACCCTAACACTCTGTGGTCCTTTCTCCTATTGCGGCCTCAGGCAGCGACCCCCAGTGAGGAATAATGGTACAGACCCAGCTGATCTGGTACCTTTAGTCACGACCTACTCCAGGCCATATCTGCAACTACAGAGTCAGTTTAAGAATAATTTTCAACAAAAAATTACTAACCACAATAAATTAAATAAATTTAGGGTAAAAATAAATTGAATTGAATTGAATTGAATAGTAATGAGAGAGACAGACACTGGGCTTTTACATCCCTGAGATTCCTGTTTAACCCACATGAGGAAGCTGGAGCTTCAATGATGGATACATTCAGCCTTCACAGCCACGACTTGGTTTATTGTATTATATGCCAGGCCTGTAAACTTATAACGTATATGTGGGGGAGACAGTACAGACTTTATTAACAAGGTTAAAACAACATCCTGATAGCATTATGGAGAACAGACTGACCACCCCATTGGTACAGCACTTTCAGATTCATCCCATTCAATATTTCAAGATCACTGGTCTACAGACATGTGCCACGTGGACTGGGGGCCAGCGTAAAAGACAGGAAAAGATATGGATAGAGAAACTTAAGACCAAAGCCCCACTTGGGCTCAATATCTCTTAGTAACCTTAGAATAGTAGAAGGTGATGTGGGAATCCTGTTGAAAGAGAAACAAAAGGTTTAATCAGAACTGGTGTGAAAATGTGTGCTCTGTAATATCGACTGTAATTTTGGTGGTAATTATGCATGCTCTTTCTCACAAAATCTACCTGATCATACTTACCTGTCCTGAAGGACCAAAGCTGCAGAATGAGGACTACCACGATCTAACCTCTCTTGAATCCACCAACCAGTGGACGGATCCAGCTCTTGACCTTTTGACCTCTGCCTTGCTGGGACCAAATTAACCCCTTAAAAATTAGATGTGAGAGGATTTATGTTTGCCACCTTTCAATAATCACTCGACTCCTTGGTGGTCTCTGGTTTCTTGTGGTTATTATTGTGTTTTATTGTTCTCCCAGGCCGGTAGCGGTCTGGGCCCTGGAGCTGCCTTTGCACTTATGGTTTATCCTTTTGAATTTGCCATGTATTTATCTATTTACTTATATTAACAATCCTTAATGCTTATCTTCTTTTGTCAGCATGTACAACCTAATTGAGTTGTTAATTATTTGCATGTATCTATTATGTATTTGATATCTATTTTTTTGTGTGACATTATTTATCATGCTTTATTTAACTATGAATTGATTTCTAGCACTTATTTTGCATTCCCATCCAGAGGGATGGGAATGCATCCATAAGGGCAGCTCCCTGACCACCCGGACCGCTATCGTTTACCTTTTTTCTCCTTTATGACCTGGTAGCACCCAAAGGTGGATATTTCAAGGATCATACATCACACCAATAGAACTCTATGGGGAGTGTAGATTGGCAACACTGGACAGACCCCTGTTCCCAGTGCACCATTGTGGCAATTTAAAAAACATTTTCCCTAACCTAACCCCCTAACCCTAACCCTGAAAACAAAGCCATGAGGAGGTGTAGAAGTCTAGTTTTCTCTCAGAACACTTGAATTACAATATGCCTAAAGGTTACTATGGAATATTTGCCCAATGATGCCAAAAACGTGTTGCCTACTGAAGCTTTAATGCATACATATATATTTATATATACTGTATATAAATATACACCGTCCCACCAGCTCAAACGTCGCCCAGGTCATCAAAGTCCACGTCAGATGCTAAGTAACCAGGGCAATCTGATGAGAAATGGGCTACTGGACAAGATAAACATAGCTGCTGGCAGAAAATACAGAATTATTGGAATGCAACTATACAAGCAATCCTAGAGAGAAGGGATATATGCAGAGAATGTGGGATCTATGGATATCTACTACCCGCTACTGCGCGACAGAGCAGTCGCCCGAGACTGCAAGAACAGGCAGACCAACCTGTGCACGAGGAGGTCACAAGGAAGTCAACCACAGCCAAATACCTCAAGGCAAGTCCTGAGAAGTCAGCTGAATGGTAAGAACAAGGTCCGAGCCATCAACATGTACGCACCGCCAGTCATCAGATACCCAGCTGGGATCATAAGCTGGCCAAAGGAGGAGATAGAAGCCACAGATATCTAGACAAGAAAACTCCTTACCATGCATGGAGGGTTTTACCCCAAGTCCAGGACCCTAAGGCTATACACTAAGCGGAAAAAGGCAGGCTGAGGACTAGCGAGCGTCAGAGCCACTGTCCAGGATCAAACATCAGCACAGAAGCACTAATCATGGCAGCACGAGAACAGGCCCTAAGCACAAGGGCCATAGAGGCCAGGATCTACCATAGTAGATCAGACCCAAGGTGCAGGCTGTGCAGAGATGCCCCTGAGATGGTCCAGCACTTAATAGCAGGATGTAAGATGCAAGCTGGATCAGCGTACATGGAGAGGCACAACCAAGTGGCTGGGATAGTGTACAGGAACATCTGTACCCAGTACGGACTAGAAGCACCCAAAACCCAATGGGACATACCACCGAAGCTGGTTGAGAACAACAGGGCTAAGATCCTGTGGGACTTCAGATTTCAGACTGACAAGCAGCCGCTGGCTAACCAACGGGATATAGTGGTGTTTGACAAACAGCAGAAGAGGGCAGTGGTGATAGATGTGGCGATACAAGCTGACAGCAACATCAGGAAGAAGGAACATGAAAAGGTTGACAAGTATCAAGGGTTGAAAGAACAGCTGGAACAGATGTGGAAGGTCAAAGCCAACGTGGTCCCCGTGGTAGTAGGAGCACTCGGGCTGTGACCCCCAAACTGGGAGAGTGGCTTCAGCAGGGGTTAGTTGCTGGTACTCGCAAACACACACGCACACGCACACGCACACGCACGCAAACAAACACACACACACACACACACACACACACACACACACACACACACACACACACACACACACTCTATTTACTGTCACAGACATTTCAGCGAGCCAGCATGCTCTAAACCAGGGCTTCAATGGATCAGGGCCATAATTAATGTTATTAATTACACCAGTGATTAAAAGCCCCCAACTCTCATTGTATGATAACAGGAAACTAGGGATTCACTTAGTTTTTAAAAATAAAAGCCCTCAACTCTTACTGTATGATAACAGGAAACTAAACACTCCTCACGGCCCCCCAATCACCATGGCAACCAGTGACAGACACGTTATATATCAGTGTATACAGTAACAAGAGGAGCAAAATTCCCGTTAGCCAATCACAGCAAATGTAGACATTTTCAAAACTATGTAAACATTATATATCAGTGAATAGGCCTACAGTGATGACCTCACTATGGACCTCAGACAGTCTGAATCTGCCTCCCCTCCACACACACCACCCCTAGCCCCCACCCATCCCCCCAGCACCAGGCACACTGGTCAAAATTTCTTGCAAAATGTTCTACTTCCTTGCCTACTAGTAGTGAAGATATCTAACCTAAATACCTGTAAAATTGATCACAGGCTGAATACATTTTTAACCTGCAAAAATGTGTTTCATATCAGTGGTTTAACTCTAGCATAAAGCAACTCTAGACTATGAAAGCCTCAAGTCTTCCTCTTTGCTCTATGTGTGTGTAAACTGCACCGTCACTGCAGGCTGCTCTCAGATGGAGCATGATGGAGTCTGTTACTTGTCACTGATCTGCAGTGTTCAACATTAACCACCAGAGTGCAGGCTGCTCCCACAGATCTAATGAAACTGGTTTCCTCTCCTGTCATTTTAGGTCAACGCTGCACTGAGGCATTCATTGTCTAATTAGGTGAAAATATACCAATAATCATAGCAAATAACTGATTTATACTGTCATGTGTGTTACAGCACTGCAGATTTGTGATGTTCTGGTTTTTGAGCAAAATGGAAGAAAAACAGCAGATAAAACTAAACATTACATCATCTGACTGTATTTACACGCCCTCATTAAACAGCACACACTCACTTTTCAGGTTAATGTGTGACCCAGTGTCATCTTTATGGCTCCCTTTCACATGAGCAGACTGGGACTTAAACTTTGACCCCTGATAGTGTCCCTGCTGGGGGACGGTCCGTCTCTATGGTTTGGTCCAGTGGTTGCCATGGCAACCCGTTCTCGTGACAACTCTGTAACCTGATCCACCAGTCAGGTAGGGCAGGTAACCGTGACGATGTGAATGATTCAGGCAGCAGGTGTGTGTGGAGGCAGGGCCAAAAGACAAGAGAGAAGAGACGAGAGCAAAGTTTAAACGGAGAGGCACTAATGAATGAGTCTGTGAGTTCAAAACAAAGAGGAAACCATGCTGGAGGAAGGAAAGGAGACACGGGCCATTGAGGCCGAGGAGGACGAGGATGATGGGACGTTCACTAACATCTCTCTGGCAGACGACACAGGTAAAGCCTGAAGGGAGTATTCAACTATTACTTTGGTTGTTTTCAAAGTTAGCCCTTTTCTGCCCTTCTTCTTCTATATGCACAAAACAAACTGCAGTACCTGATTATCTGCAGCTGAGGAACCAGTCAAAGTATTATACAAACTTTTTTTCTTAACATGTTAGATGAGATATTTCTTTCTACATTTCTTTTTAAATTGTTTTAAAGGAACAGTGTGTAACAATTCTGGGGATCTATTGTCAGAAATGCAATATAATATTCATAACTATGTTTTCATTAGTGTATAATCACCTGAAACTAAGAATCGTTGTGTTTACGTTAGCTTAGAATGAGTCTTTCATATCTCCATAGGGAGCGGGACCTCTTCGAGTCCATGTTGCTCTGCCATGTTTCTACAGTCGCCCAGAACAGCCAAACCAAACACTAGCTCTAGAGAGGGCCTTCTGCGTTTTTACGTTTCCTGAAGGCCACCGTAGTTCTCACGCTTGTGAAACTGCGGTAACGTGAGCCGCAGAGTGCAATACTGTGGTACTGCCAGCCGCCGTCTGACTTCCGTTGCTCCTAAAGTACTGTTATTATGGTAAAGATGGCCTCTGAGTGAGGCGAACGGCGTTACCATGGTTTTGCAAAGGGAGGAGTGAGCGGAGGGGTACTCAGTCGGTTGCAATCTGTAACCACACCACTAGATGCCGCCAGATCCTACAAACTGTCCCTTTAAATGTGCAATTCTATATTATGTGTTTTTCTATGGAGAAACTGTAATTGACAGTCTTAGTCTTCAAAGATATATTGTAAATATGGAACATGCTTCAGGTGTAAAGTGACTATTTGTCTACACTGTCAAACTATCTAAACCTCAAACTTATCATTTCATTATATATTTATTTCTCTGTTGTGAGTGACGGTACACATGACAGACAGTTAAAGCAGTTGTTATAAGCATGTGACTGAACAAATGAGGCCAGCTTGTAAAACCAGAGTGGTGATGTTGGTGTGTTGTGCTGTAACAGCACTGAGGTGTGGCTCCTGCACAGCTGCAGGCCTTTCTTTTTGGTATTCACTGCATATCTAATAATAGGCAGAGTCATTTTCCTTCAACTAAATTAGATAAGAGGACAAAAACATATGACTAAATGTTAAGAAATCATGGGGAAAAATCCCATTTTGTTTTTTCCTTTTCCGCATTTTCAAGAGCCTGGGATCTGGTAGAACCACTGAAGACATTACTGGGCATTGCTGGGGGCACACAAAAAATAGAAAATTAGTTTTGTAAATGTTTGACAGGGCACACGTCATTTCATGTTTGAGTTCTGTGCATCATTCAAGAATCTAAATTAACCCTTCTTACACTTACATTGGACATTCACCCCACTAATTAGGCCATCACTGGGCTTTGCTTAAAATGTTCAAATTAACAGCTGTTGAAATGTAAAATTATCTTTGAGATTAACCATCAAAGTCCCTAGTCCATCTGAGCCAAACATTTGCCATGCAACTGCTGATCATTTTATCATCAGACATATGTAACTGTAACAGTTACAAGGCACACATCCAAAAGGCGAAAGCCAAGGGTCTCCACCAGGAACAGCCTTCTACGACAACTAACAGACTCAAAGTGGGGCACTAGCCTTGTGCTTCTCCCCCACTGAATATGCCTGCACAGCATGAAGCAGATCATGCCATGCACATAAAATAGACCCTATCCTCAACGAGACTGCAGGATAGTGACTGGGTGCATCAAAACAACCCCCGTACACTGCAGTTTCCTGTACACCACTGAAGTACTGGAGATCACCCCAACTGATGCCAGGATTGCTGAATGGTAGAACCAGTGGGACAGCCTTGGCAGCCAGACAACCCAATGGATGGAAAGAGGCATCACCCCAGATGAATGCCTCGCTACCGGCCATGATCAACCTTGGGCTGTCTGGAAATCACTTAACCGCCTGCGGGCCGGCGAAGGATGCTGCAAGGAAGAAATGGAAAATAACAACTTCTGATGCATGTGTGTGTGGTGAAGCCCAAACCATGGAACACATCATGAGATGTAGCCGAGCTCCATAATGTACCAAAGACGACAGGGACAAACCAAATGCCGCTGCGCTCGCCTGCGCCAACCACTGGAAAGACGTGATATAGAAGATGGCTGGACACGAGGAAGAAGAATCAGACATATCAGATTTTAAGTTCCTATGGAGAACTTGTTAGCAAACAGTTGCTTATTTACACATCCAGCGGGTACAGAGCCACATTATCATTCATTCGGAGTTATGTTTCTGACCACCTAATGAATGTAAGTCTACTGTTGCTGTTTTAGCTCTATTTTGGTCTCTATCAACTCCTGAGGGAAATATTTGGCTCTTTAGCTGTTAAATGTTCCACTATGTTCACCACTAACTGTGTCTGTCTGCCATGCGGCGCTGAGTAGGTAGTGTACGATGGGGTTTTAGAGCTTTTCCACCAAAAACAGCTGCCTGCTGTGGCTGAAAACTACGCTATGAGAGTGGTGACAGTGAACCAAAACAGTGCAGTTTTGGGTGACTCCTTTCACTGTAACATTCTTGTGAATTATTGCTGCTTTAAAGCAAGACTATGTAACTTTTAAAAGAGATACAGACAATCTTCCTCTAATAAATAAAAAGTTAATTGCATAAGCAATAAAACACACCCTCGAGCAATTTCATTTTGGCATTTGTCAGCAGCTGTGTCCCAGGGTTTAGTTTGGCTAACAAGCAGCAGCATTATGGACTCCTCAGAGCGAGCAGAGACTACAAGAATATTACACCCAGACATGCATTCATGTTCACACCAGCAGGCAGCCACTCCATGCATGCATACAGACAGACAGACAGACAGGCGGACAGAGAGAAAGAGATAGATGCAAACAAACACACACAAAGGTGTCTGGGGATGACATTGCTGGTACAAACACACACAAAGGTGTCTGGGGAAGACATTGCTGGTACAAACACACAAAGAGGTGTCTGGGGATGACATTGCTGGTTAGGCTTTCTTTGCCAACTGCTGCTATGATATGCTACTAGCGGGAATGACTGAGGCCTGAGCATCTGTCATGACTGCACTAAGTGTGTGTATGTGTGCGTGTGCAGTAGTTGCTCCCCCTATCGGTCATTGTGGTCACGCACACACAGAGTGACGTCGCTGTCATCATCATCACTATCCTCCTCCTCATCATCACCACAGAAGCAGAACCTGTAGTGTGTTCACAGGGTCACTCTCAGGCTCACTCCGCTAAACGGAGCACACATTCCTACTGGAGGTGAGTTTAACGCCGTCATGAGCTGCTTGTTGGTTTGTGGGAGTAAGTTCGCTTAATCACAGGCAGCCTTTCCATTTCCATTTGAAGCTAAAGCTAGTTAGCAGCAGTTAGCTTGTAACGGTAACAGTTTAGCAGCTCTCCGGCTGATGTCAGTTGGCACTTTATGAAATGTATTGATCAGGGAGTCGTTTCTAAATATGAGACCAACTAGATGTCGTTTTGGTTGCTTCCGGTGAGACACTTAGCTCGCTTTTGGTGTTGAAGTAGTTACTCCGTTGGCGTAGCTAGTCACACCGCTAGCGGTCCGCTAGTTAGCTTCCAGAGCTAATATGGACGCGCCCATTATCGGACACATATATTACCATATATCGTTGTTTTACTGAAAGGCTGCAGACAGCCTACACATGGATCAACCCAATGGGTCATGCTAACAGTTAGGAAGGCTACAGACAGCCTACACATGGATCAACCCAATGGGTCATGCTAACAGTTAGGAAGGCTACAGACAGCCTACACATGGACCAACCCACTGGGTCATGCTAACAGTTAGGAAGGCTGCAGACAGCCTCCACATGGACCAACCCACTGGGTGATGCTAACAGTTAGAAAGGATGCAGACAGCCTCCACATGGACCAACCCACTGGGTCATGCTAACAGTTAGCTAGACGGGACAACCTAATGGCATATTTAGTAAAGCTGCCTCCATGTTTTCTGACCATTTAAGGAGTCGGCTCAATCACCGTTTACGGACATCGCACAGCTGTGTGCAGCCGAGCTAATGAAGGAGCAGCACTCCACCATCGAGATGGAAGATGTCCCATCTATTGACGTGAAACAATGATGAGCAGAGACGGGCCAGAATCAAAGCTCCGTTAGCTGGGCTTTAATAGCTGGGCTTTACTAGCCCGCTAACAGTGTGGCTGTCAGTAGACTTGTGGCTCTGTGACTTGACGTTGATTTGTCACGACTGTGATTTGGCGTCAGTCGCTCGTTTCTTTGTGGCTGTAGTAGCCAACACTGGAGGTTGTTGTAAAGTAAAGACGCGTTTGGCTCCAAACAATCATGTCAATGGCACTTTAGCGGGTCAACTGTAGGCAGCATCACCACATCATGTCACCCCTCGGCCCTGGCTGTCTCCTGGCTGTCTCCCTGGGTGCGGTGGCAGCTCCCATCATCCTTAGCGTGGAGGGAGAATATGCCTCATCTTCATCACTTAGCTGGGAAGGCCTTATGGACAGTAAACATAGCAGGAATCCTGTTTAGCAACATGTAGCATGTTTGCATAGCAAACCTAAGCAGGACAGTAGGGGTGTAAACCACACGTTTCATCAAGATACGATACTATAGAAGGATTCTTTGGACAACGATGGGATACTTGCCAATATCACAAAGTCTGCTATGATACAATTTCGATTTGATTCAATTCAGGGGCCTGTGATCGATATGAGACATATCATATGAGCATTTAATACAATCAGTTACATTTATATCAACTCACAAAATGCAACTAAAATATGATTTGACAATTTTATTACTGAGCTCTTCCAGACACTTAAATGAAGAACAATCTATTCTTTTTAACAAAAAGAAAAAATATAAAGTGGGAATTTCATAATAAAGGTGTATCTTAAAGATGATATGTATCAATGTTTTCATGTGCATCGATGATATTGGATCATTGATCATTGAATAAATATATGGATATGGATCCAGATCGATGTGTTACACCCCTACTAGGCAGCACTGTTTAGTGATTCTATTCACAAGTGAATACTGATGTAGTTTCCATTATGTCCTTCACATATTGAGTCCAGGATAATGTCAGGAATCTGCCTGCTTTTGAAATATTCATCATGTTACAACCTCCTGTTATCAGTAGTATGACTGCTTCATTGAGCTCACAGTGTCTGTTCTTGGTCTTTCACAGTGGACAGTGGATCTGCAGTCCTGTATACTAAACAGGAGAACGAGCTTTTTATCATGAACTGCGATATAGATGGTACGTCTGCTCACATGCAACTTTGCAAAACACTTAATGTCCGATCATGTATTAATAATGAGATAATGTGTTGTGAGTACATGTAAATAGCATCAGCGTTTGTGTCTGTTGCAGGAGACATGGAGAACCAGGTGGAGATGGAGGAGAAGACGAGGTTAATAAATCAAGTTTTGGAACTTCAACATACGCTGGAAGGTAACATTCACACACAATTTTCTATCTGTATTTAAGTCCTTGTCTTGCTCTCAAAACAAAACAAACCAAACTTGCTCTCTCCTCACCACCAAATCATCTCTGTTTTAAAGTTTTAAAAGACGGGATGCTGCTCCATGTGCTGCTGCTCTTTCCTCTGTGTTGTTCCTCGTCTCAGCCGTTCTGCTGTCTTCATATCGTCCTGTGCTAATGCACTCGCTCTACGTCTCCTACACTCTCCCTCCGTCTCTTTTCCACATTCACTAACACCATGCACATGAGCTCAAGGTTTTTTGTCCAGCGGAGGGATTTTTTTTCAAGTGCAAGTGGTGATGGTTGGGAAAAAAATCTGTAATTCAAGATAGTGAATTCAGTTTTTGAATCTGTTTAGAGTGCTCTGAGTTACATACAGTAACTTGATGGCCAAAACAGTTTCACTGGGCTAAATGTCACCAACCATCTTTCTGTTTTCAGGAAAAGTGTCCACGATAGCTTAAAAACTGAACCTTTTTTAATCTTAACAGTGTTGAACAACAGACAGAAGCAGATTTTGTGAATGCTCCTCCTCATACTGTAACCATGCATGTCCCTTTTTCCTGTGCCATGTCTTTCCTTGCAAACAAATATAATTGTTCCCATTCAATGTTTCTCCCCAAAACACACAGTGTGTATCCTTGAGGTGTAGTGAACATGTTAATAGAATTTTTTTCTTAACAAAACATGTAAAAATAATAAATAAAGTAGGGCTGTCAATTGATTAAAATATTTAATTGTGATTGATCGCACATTTATCTGTTCAAAATGTACCTTAAAGGGGGATTTGTCAAGTATTTAATCCTCTTATCAACATGGGAGTGGACAAATATGCTGCTTTATGCAAATATATGTATATATTTATTATTTGAAATCAATTAACAACACAAAACGATGACAGATATTGTCCAGAAACCCTCACAGGTAACATGGCAAACTGCAGCCCAACAGGCAACAACAGCTGTCAGTGTGCTGACTTGACTATGACTTGCCCCAAACTGCATGTGATTATCATAAAGTGGGCATGTCTGTAAAGGGCAGACTCGTGGGTACCCATAGAACCCATTTATCTGGAGGTTAGAGGTCAAGGGACCCCTTTGAAAATGGCCGAAATTTAGCGTAACTTTGGAGCGTTATTTAGCTTAAAAACTGACCCACTACAACCTAAAAATCGCAAGTTGCGTGAATATGTTAAAGAAATTAGTGGCGTTAAAACAAATTTGCGTTATCGTGTTAACTTTGACAGCTCTAATATAAAGCCATTTTTTAAATATATTTTTTAAATCGGCATTTAAAAAATATATTTAATACCACCTGCAAGGCTGTCATTCTAATGCATATTGAAAAACTACAGGTTACCCCGCACAGCTGTGGACTGTCAGTACTAAGCACTTCAACTAAATAGACTACTGACATCTGATTTAATAATTAGTTTCAACAGAGCAGAAAGGTCTGAACACTGATTCATCTGACTGCTGCTTGTGTTTCTTGACATCAGCCTGATGATCAGTATGTCGTTAGCTACCCAGCAGGAATGGATAGACTGAATACAGGTAAAACTACACACTAGTGTTCCGTTGACCGAAGCGGCTACACGACTCCAGATAATACCTTGATAACAAACAAACTAGTGTACAGAGTCTGATTTGCATTCTGTCCCAGTCGTAGATGCGATGAAATTTCACACTTTGTGCAAAAACAAAAATTCAGAACTGTAGATCGTTATAGGATTAGCAGATAGCACTGGATTTATTAGTCAGTGATGAATTCTGTCTTAACTTCCCGTTCTTTATCTTTGTTGCAGACCTGTCAGCGCGTGTCGACGCAGTCAAGGAGGAGAACCTGAAGCTGAAGTCTGAGAACCAAGTCCTCGGTCAGTACATTGAGAACCTCATGTCCGCCTCCAGCGTCTTCCAGACCACCGACACCAAGAGCAAACGGAAGTGAGGTACCCTTAGAAAAAAGAACCCAAAGTCCCAGGCCAGCAGCTGGGAAAGGAAACCCACCATTGAGACGTGGAGAGGGGGTTGTTTTCTCAGCAGACCCTGGCGTTTTCTGTAACCGTTCACTTACTTACCAGAGTCAAAACTAACGATTAATAATCATAAACCGACTTTGTCACCTGTCCTGCTGACTCAGAAATAGATCAACTAAATGTTAGGCTACATCCACACTAATACGTTTTAAAACACATAACTTTTGCTACGTTTATGCCTATCATCCACACTACTCCGGCGTTTTCGAGCCCCTAAAACAGGAACGTTTGAAAACGCTGCTGAAGCTGTTTTAGTTTGAACACTCCGGGGTTGCGTTTTAGTCTTGAAAAGTCTTTGAAAATGATGACGCAGACACCCACGTTCGCTTCTTGATTGGGTCTTATCAGTCACGACATGTCCTTCCCTGATTCGTCACGCCCCCATCACGTGAACCTTTTCCGGAAGAAAACAAACATCAGCTTCCATCACCAGTGGTTCATTTCAACATGGAAGACGAGATACAAGCGTTGCTGATCTTGTTGTCTATGCTAGCAGCTAAAAAATCTGGCATTTTATAATGCTACTACTGCCTACATGTGCAGGAGGCAAGCTATTATTCGAGCGCTTTGTGAAAATTCCTGTATCCAGCACTGCTTCCGGTTTAGACCGGCATGGTGCATGCCCAGTGTATGCGTTTTCAGGCGTGGTAGTATGGACGGAGATTAATTCTGAAACGGCCCTAAAATGCTCGTCTGGATGGAGATTGTTTTCATGTTACAACTGTGTTTAATAACAAAAAGGTATTAGCGTGGATGCTGTCTTAGTCTGACCCAGGTCTGTTGTGCAGCAGCTTCCTCTCCACACTACAGACGAGGTAGACCTCACCCTTTAATCACAAACATAAAAATGGAACCAGACTATGTATAAGAAGTGGTTAAGGGTCATTTGTAACTTGAGTTTCTTCTTTATGCTCTCTTTCAAAGTTGTATCTGTAAAGTCATTCTTGGCTCCGCTTTACCTGCTTGGTCTTCTGTTTGAGGACAATTCTGATTATCTGTTTTTCCCCCAACTTTCTCACAGTGTTCCTGTCTCAAACTGACCTGTGAGTGGGTGAAAACAAACCACAAATATTACAAATACTGCTTTACTATGAAGCTCATTTCAACACTGGTTTATTATTTCTTTTTGTAAAGTATTTTCTACGTCAGCTGGATCTGAGTTTTTCGGTAGGCCTTGGATGTCATTATGTCTATAAGAAGCATGACCGTATTCCTCCAATTTAAAAACTGTCAAACTGAACAGTATTACTGAGAATGAACAATGTATTTGGATCGCATGTATGAGTTCTTTTAGTTTGAAAGTTTAGTATATCTAATGAAATGTCATTAAATCAATAACCGCTAAATTACACTGTATAAAGCTACTGAGGACTTTTTAACAATAGGTGGATACATAAAGGTACCATTGAGAGCTCAACAAAAATGCAAGTAAAAGCACAGAGAAACTAGAAGTTGTGTAAACTCTATAAAAGTGTAGGTCTTAACTAACATCAGTGATGTTTTTATTGCAATTTTTAAATCACAATGCCAGATTTTTGTTCTGTACTTAAAGTATTTGTAACCTTTTCAGTTTATCATGTCATTAAGGCGTGTTGTGGCCCAGACTGTAATGTAAACCCTACATTCTTACACTTTGTGTCCTTTCTTATCCTGTAACGGGGGGTGAACAGGCCTGATAGATGAGACGGGGAGATGAGGAGGGAAGAGAGGGATGCTTTCTCCTTTAACTGCAAGCAGTAAAGAGGCCGTGAGTGCTATTGATCCACTCAGCCAGGCCTGGAATACATCACCTGCTAGAGGAGGGGTTGGACTGGAAAATGAGCTGATGTCCTCAGTGTACAGCAGAGTGGAGGGTGTGTCCTCCAAGACTACTGCTGTCTCAGATTTAAAAAAAAAAGACAAAAAGGAATGAGGGTGGAAGGAGATGAAAAGTCATGTAATCTGAACAAATTTATATTCCCTTTCAATAATATCTGGAAAGCAGTAATTCATGTGTAAACATCAAGTGACTGTGGTGCTGATTGAAAGGGGAGGAATTGCTAATTTCACGGGAGGCTATGAACACTGTATATGCTGTAATTTATTAAGGTTATTTTGATATTTTTAACAGTTGTACAGTCATTAATTTCTGTCTGGCATGCTGAATATGCCCAACCTACACACACCCTGGTAACGGCTGTCTTGTGTGTAGACACCCCGCACCTTTGCCTTTAAACCGTTTTTGTTTTAATAAAAACCTAAGATCACTCCTTTCTCTGGCTCTTTTGTCACCTACACAACCCTACATTATCTGTCAGAGAGCAAGATAATTTGAATATAAATCAAAATATTACCTCATTTGATCAGAAGGTTTTTTTGTATTAAATAGTTTTATTTTCAAGAGCAATGTACAATTTGCAAACAAATGTAAACAGGTATATCTGCCAGAATCTGGCAAGAACATGAACTACAAAAGCTTGAGACAATAATATAAAACAAATGAATTAGCATCAATGTTTTTTTTCTCAGGCAATAATGTAGGATCTGAACTCCAGCTGGTCTAGATATTCTGGTAAAGTACTGCTGTGTAATGACTGAATGAGACTGCAGAAACCCACATATTTACTGACAACTGATGGCCAAGGCATTCAGTGTTTTGATCAGGTAAAGCATTTCAAACAGACCTCGGTTCAGAATAAGCACATCAGTGGCATATCTTATTCAAGAAAACTGCCTCAAGTCACTCAAAACACTGAATTATTAAATCTGTATTCATACCAGCATAAAACAAAACAAATAAATAGGGTAATCTGTGTGTTAATCCTCAAATCTTAAACTGCTATAACTTAGTAAAAAACACAAAAGTAACTGATGCTCATTACAAACTAGCTAAAATCTAAACAGAACATCCATTTTTAAAGAGGTAAACTTTGAACCCTAAGCTGAGGCGACTTATCAGCTGAAATGTCTTGACACTGTAGTAACATTTCAAACAGCCTTCCCTAGGCGTCCTCTCCTCCCGGCCTGTTCTTCAAACCCCAACAATTTCAAACGAGGAAGGAACTGTGTCCTCCAACGTTCTTTAAAACAAAAAGGACACGAGAATAAAGTCTAACTTGTGAGATGTAGCCCCTATGATATGCTGTAAAATGGTATGAACAACTGGAGTCGACAGCAGCGCAGACGACTGCTGCTGCCATTGTTCTCAAAGGATACAGACTGGTAGATCTATGATGGCGTATATAAAGAGAGAGAAGACTGACAGAAGAGACGGGGTGAACAGGACCGGCGGTGGAAGAGGCGGCCCTTTTTAGGGCTGACAGGCATTTTTGACAGCGACGGCTTAGAGAAGAGGAGAAGGATGAAGAAAGTGTGGAAGCTCAGGATGAGAGGAGGGAAAACATCTAAATGCACAGAATCTCCGGGGGATTCATGGGATCGTTCAATGAGCAGGCAGGAGGAAGAGACAGGACGAGACGAAGAACGATGCAGAATGTGGTTATGGAGGCTGCGGCCCTGTGATGGGTGTAGCTGATTGCAGGCTACCAGGTGGTCTGGAGGAAATGCATGCTGCTCCGCTCGGAGAGAGGGGGGGAGCAGCAGCGGAGACGGCCCTTCCATCTCCTCTGCATCGGGGAGAGAAAGGAGACAGTAGGCGTAGGGTTCACCTCCTCAGTCTTTCCGTACCCTCCTCTTCCTCACAGCTTGTTTGTGGCTCTCTCCGGCAACATCTCCTCCCTCCTTTGGCTGCGGGCCACATTTGGAATGAAATAAAAAGCAAAAAAATTTAACGCATGAGATATGAAACATCACTCTTGCATTTGCCACATTACCAAAATGTTAAAGCTGCAGTAGGCAGATTATTTTTGGCATCATTGGGAAACAATCCCATAATAACCTTTCAGCATATTGTAATTCAAGTGTTCTGAGAGAAAACTAGACATCTGCTCCTCCTCATGGCTGTTTTCAGGCTTTAGAACATCTAGACTGTGACGAGAGACTTTGACCAATCACAGGTCATTTCAGAGAGAGAGAGAGAGAGAGAGAGAGAGAGAGAGAGAGAGAGAGAGAGAGAGAGAGAGAGAGAGAGAGAGAGCGTTCTTATTGGCTGTTCATTCAACAGAGGCAGCTGTCAATCATTCGCAAACTCAGATCAAACGGTCAAACTAGGCAGCGCTGATCAAATATTAATCAATATTCTGTTACTGTTATGCCTATTTTTTGAGTAAAATGTTCACAGAATCATCTAGTAGTGTACTGTTTAGCTGTAAAATGAGAACCTTTGTGACCCGGCAGCCATGTTGAGATCAGCTGAGGAAATACCAAGCACCGCCCACCAGCTGGAGCAAACGTTCTCATTTTACAGCTAAACCGTGCACTACAAGATGATTCTGACAACATCAGAGGAGAGAACAGTAACAGAATATTGATTCATATTTGATCAGCGCTGCCTAGTTTGACAGTTTGATCAGAGTTAGTGAGTGATTGACAGCTGCTCAGAGACGGCAAGGCTCCAGCTTGGCTCTGATTGGTTGTTTTCCTTCAGTCTGTGAAATCTTGCGGATGCCGTTAGGAGCACCGGAGGACACCGGCGGACACAGAGGAACATGATTTTTTACCTGTCTCATACACTACTGTCAGGACACAGTGACCGTTATAAAAATAACCTTTTTTAACAAAACTTTAACAAAAGTGTAGAGTTAGCCACATCTTACAGGGTGTCTGGACATTTTATCAAGTCAAATTAAATTGTCTTCATTAAATTAAGACCTTTTAAATGCCAAGTAGAATGAAATGCATGATCATTCTCAAAAGTGAAATCACTGAAAATGAAAACGACTCCCTGACGGTGCACATTTGTCACTAGGACAAGGACACAGTGTCAGAGACATGAACTAGTGTAAACAGAAGGGAGGTGTCTGAATGACCCTGTTCAGTGTGTGTTGTCAGCAGGCCGCAAGAGAGAGGCGAACCATGAGTGTGAGAATATGAATGAATACCCTATAACGGTATACCACCAAACAGTGATTTTAGCAAACGTATGTAGTGAATTAAACGGAGGGGTTCCCATCAGATACCTAGTCAAATCCAAATGACCAATATTAGTACAGATACGCTTATGTAGGAGAAAGCCATGCATCAGGATTTATGAGGTGAATGCATCATTAATAGGTTATTTCTGAATACATTTTCATTACCACTGGGTGACTTTCCAAACAGGCATAAGCATTTCTTTTTACTATTTTCTGTTAATTAAATAATCATATGCATGTTAAACTACAAGACTGTTTTTATTGAGACACAACAAATATGTGTATTGTGTGAACTCTAAACTAATGAGGTGATCGCTGCACACACCAGAAAACTTTGAGCTGACTAGCTGTACACCGTTAAAGCGTGCTGAGGTTAGCACAACAAGCAGATTGCGTGCGAGTCAGTGACATTATGGCGAGCACAAATGAAACGCCGGAGCAGCTGTTCCACCGTTGTAGGGTCTGTGAATGGAAACCCATCAAACATGCAAACGCACATTCAACGCCATCACCCAGATGGGATGATCACCGGGATGTTTGGGTGCTTTGAATGTTTAAATATAGCTGAGGTGGAACTAATTGCAACAGTCCTAATGCACATTTTTCTTTTTTATTATTCTATGTATTTTGGTATTTTCAATTTCACAGTATAAGATACGCTTTTCAGTTGTATTGCCTATTGTGACCTGTTGCCTTTTGGCAGGGTTTGTACACATTTTCTATTTCAAAATTCCATACTTTTCCAGAGACAAGGAAAACATACATTTATCCATTGTGGCTGTTCAGGCCACAGTCCTACGCAGGAAGTTGGACAACGTTACTTTGTCAAACATCTTGCACTTGGGGTAAAGCTGTTTTGCAGGCTGTAACCAGGCCCAGTACATGTACTTCTGCTGCTCTAGGCAAGCAGTATTATGCCACCCCTCTATGGCAATATGGGCAGACTGGGACAGAAATCCATCCCAGGACTGTGAGATGGAGAGGCCTTTTATGAGAGCATTTTACAGTTATTGTGGTATAAAGAGAATCTGATGATGCTGAAGACCTTCAAGACTCTTCATAGTGGATGACACCTCCTCAGTTTGTATCAGCATGTCACCACTGTACTGAATCTAAACCAGACTGGCCAGGCAAGCTGAGGTGAGCTGGAACAGTACACAGTTCATCACGTTCACGATGTAAATGACTGAGGCAATCCGATTTGTAAAAAACGGCCCAGTCTGACAGACAGCGTTCTGCTCTGTTCTGTCAGCCCCCAGATACTGCTATTGGTTACTTTTAATTATTATTAATATTTTGCTCATAATGAATAATTTCGCCGTCAAAGTGCCACTCTAGGCAATTGCCTAATTCCAGTAGTTACCAGTGGTAAATATTTTTGGCTGCCTGCTCCAAACGACATGAAAAACACTCTGTTGCTTGTAGGGATGTTAATAATTAACCGTTTAGCCGTTAACCGACATTAAGAACTTTAACCGATTAACCCTATCGTTTAAAAGAAATATTAATGATTAATTAAAAAAGCTGAGCAAAACTCAGAGGAGCAGCTTGTCAGTTTAAGGAGAAAAGTTGGTCCACCTTAAGAGCCCACCTCAAGCGAGTCTGAGCCGGCGTTGCAAGATACAGGAAGTAGGCTCCGGTCTTGAGTTCGCTTGAGCGGAGGAGTCGTAGCATTTATTCACTGACAAATAAATTGTACACACACTGCTACAGCTATGTTCTCAGCTAAAATCCCACCAACAACCCCACACTCACCGCCGCCACACACACGGCCTGTCGGTCACTCGCTAATGTTACACCGCTGTGACAGAGCGTATGTGTGTGACAATGGCGAGCACGAAGCCACCGGCAATGCTAGAGCTGCTAACGTATCACAAACACACACAAGGTTTGTCTGACACTCGCTATCGTTACGCAAGCCAGACACACAGCTGACAACCTGCTAAACTAAACTAAACGTGCAGTGGAGACTTTTTCTGGGGAAGTGGCTGCATGTGTCCACGACAGTGAACGCAGCAGCGTGGCTTACAGTAACGTTCCCGGACGGTGAACTGGGGACTCGGTTGTCTGTTGTGCTCATACACTGCAGCTGGTGCACCGCTACATGAGACGCACTTATCTTGTTGGTTAACGGTTAAAGCTGAAGTAGGCAGATTGGAGCAAATCTGATTTAAAAAAAGTTATTTTTATGAAACGCTATATCCTGACAGTAGTACATGAAACGGGTAACCTGAAAAAAATCATGTGTCTCTGTGTCCTCCGGTGCTCCTAACGGGTTCTGCAAGATTTTACAGACCGGAGGAAACCAAGCTGTCAGAGCTGATTTGAGATCTGCTGTCCATCTGCTGTCTATGAGAGCCGGCTGTCAATCCCTCGTGAACTCTGATCAAACGGTCAAACTAGGCAGCACTGATCAAATATGAATCAATATTCTGTTACTGTAATGCCTATTTCTCTCCTCAGATGTTCTCAGAATCATCTTGTAGTGCACGTTTTAGCTCAAAAATGAGAAATGGCCACCGCCATTGTGAAATCTGGTGAAGGAACACCAAGTTCCAGTCACATGACGGGAGCACAGCCAATAGGAACGCTCCTTCAATGAAATGACCTGTGATTGGTCAAAGTCTCCCGTCACGGGCTAGATGTTCTAAAGCCTGAAAACAGAGCCATGAGGAGGAGAAGTCTAGTTTTCTCTCAGAACACTTGAATTACAATATGCTGAAAGGTTATTATGGGATTTTTGCACAATGATGCCACAAATATACTCCCTACTTCAGCTTTAATGAGGGTCAGTTATTGGTTATTTCTTTTTTTTTTCAAAATTAGCATCCCTAGTTGCTTGTATGATTAATTTATTTTTAGAAATTCTGAATTTTATATTTTAGAAAAAGAGAATGGGGGCAATAGTCTGGAAACAGAAATATTTTTCCATTCTCTCTTTTCTTTTTTCCAAACAAACTACCAAAATCAAATTTGATACTTTTCCATACTGCGTAGGAACCCTGCTTTTGGGAAAGTGTTTGTTCAGTGTTCGAACAGTGTAGTACAGAAGTGTGTTATGTTCTTATTTTTATAATGAAAATAGTTTAGCAAAGTTGCCAGTGGGCAACATGCTACCTCAGTCCCCAGCAGGAGGATTTTGTGTATCATTGACACTTGTGCTATGGTCTTTTCAAAATAATTGAAAAGAAATGGATCCTTGCATTTGCTCTTTTTCTGCTGTACCAAACTGAAACTCCTAAACTGGGTATGAACTTAACCGTGACTTTTGTGTACCTCTGCACCCCTAACCGTGACAGTGATCCTTTTTTGCTATCAATCCTAATGACGCACAAGACTTTGTATAGTAGAACTGATACTTTGTATTGAACCATCATCCACCCCTGATTCCAACATTTAAGAGTGTTAAAAGACCTGCAGACCTTCGTTGTTAAATACTGTATAAAAACATGATGTTCTAGCTCTGTGCTCAGAATACATCAGCATTAGACAAACTGCTACCCTACCATGTGAGTTAAAACAAGTGTGGCTGTCTATTCACACAGACCGACTCTGACAGATGGAGCGTCTTGTAATATCTGCTGTCATTGCTCTGGAGGTCCATATATTGAGGTGCCAATAGATCCCCCTAAATGTTACACACTGTTCCTTTAAACTAAAACATACATACACACAGGGTTCCTACGCATTATGGAAAAACATTTGTGTTTCCAGATTATTGCCCCTACTCTGTTTTCTAAAATATAAAAATTCAGAATTTGTAAAAATAAATTGATCATAAAAGCAGCAGAGTGTTTTTCATGGCTTTCTGAGCAGCAATTGCAGCCAAAATATTTACCACCGTGTGAGAGAGCACGGACCAGAGTGAGCTTGATGTCGTCTAAAGCAAGGTAGGAAGTAGGCTATGGCGTGCGAACGCACACTCCTTCGCAGAGCTGCTGCTACTGCCTGTAGACTGCAAAACAGCTCTGCTGTCACATGTTATCAATTAATTAATGGCTTCATTTATTTTTAATATTATTTTTGCTACATTTAATGACAATTATTTAATTATTGAGTCATTTATATATTTATTAATTTATTTTTGATTTTGGCAGGTTCCGTCCTCCATAAAAAGAAATCTGTATGCAAAGTCTGCGTAAAATCGTTCGACATCTCCAACATGGGGGAGGCGGCAACTGCAAGCCATATGCAAAGGCGAAGGCACTGTAGTCTTGTTGTCACAGCATCCTCAGCACCCAGAGTCACAAAGTCAATTATGGTCTGAAAAATCTGCTAGTTTGCCTCTCGGGCACTGCCGAGGTGCCCTTGAGCAAGGTACCAAACCCCCAACTGCTCGGGGCGCCTGTCAGGGGCAGCCCCCTCGCTCTGACATCTCTCCATTAATGCATGTATATAGTTCCTGTTTGTGCATGTGTGTGTATTTCGGGCCTGTGTGAACTATGTAATATGTGAAATATAACAGAGTGAAAAAATTGAATTTCCCCTTGGGGATTAATAAAGTACCTTTCTTCTTCTTCTTCTGTCATTATCCTGAACCAGACGGATAAAATTAAGAGAAAGTAGGTGGTGATATCCGAGGATCTGGTTCCACATATTAATTCCAAGAGCGCACCACATGAACCGCCTGATATCTACCAACACCATCAGCTCAAGCAGCTGTAGAGGTAAGAAGGACTCACAACACTTACACTAACCTCCTCTTCTAATGTTCTCTCAGGAGCTCTGCTCTCCTCTTCTCCCTCCTCCTCCTCCTCCTCCTCCTCCTCTTCTTCCTCATCATCATCCCCCTCTAGATTGTCACCTCCTGCATCTCCTGCATCAACTTCATCCTCCTCCTCCTCCTCTTCTGTTGCTTTTGAAAAAGGGAGAGTAACGATGATGACAGTGAGGACAAAGAAATACGACCCTAGAACAATGAACAATACTCTGATCAATACAGCACCAACAGAGGAGGATGTGTGATGACCTGTGTTTGACCCTCTAACCTGCAGCTGGTGCTCCATCTTTAGCCTCAGCTGCTTTGTCTTCCTCATCAGCTGCTGCCTCCTCTTCTTCTTCTTCTTCTTCTTCCTCCTCCTCCTCTTCCTCCTCCTCCTCTTCCTCTTCTTCTACATCAGCCCGAGGAGGATCCACCTTCTTGTATACGTAGTCGTCATCTGATTTCTATGACACAAACAGCAGATGGGATTTTAGTCAAGTTCAGGGGCAGTACACAAGCCGCATCTAAAACGCGTGGAAAATGCTAGCTGTGCTGCTTGTTTTGTTCCCAATGTGCATGGGAGGTTGTGCTCCTGTCATGCCTGCCGTTACTGAAAAAACAAAACCTGTGTTTGACGATTATGATGACGTTGCGGTAATTTAGCAGTAAGCCTCGCTGACTAAACTAAACACAATCAAAACAAAGACAAATGCATTTCCAGCACCATAAGCCCTGCATTAAAATGATCAACTTCTCCTCCATATATTTACTATAGACTGATATTTACGGAAGAAAGAAAAGATATCTGCCGGTTATGATTGGTTGTTCCTCTTCACATGACATGTGGTGAGCGCTGCAGCATTCCAAAAGTTTAACTATTTTTATCTCGGGGCGCAAAAAATAGGCGCTTGGGAACGGCAGCGTGCCGCACCGCGACATCTACATTGACAACTATGGATTTGAGTGCGCAAAAGACGCGGCATGTGTACTGCCACTTAGAGGGGTTTGCTGGTGTGCTTCTGCATTAATTGGGGATCAGAAACATGCAATAAATAAATGACTCATTAGGTTCACAGTACCTTTGGCCAGCAGAAGAGCACAGCCAGTCCAATAGGCAGGCCAACTGTCAGGATGTAGATCACCCAGAGCCAGGGCCGTTCCTCTGCAGCAATCATCAGCTGAGCAAAAATCCCCGGCTGGTGGGTTTGAGGGGCGAGGGAAGACAAGGGACCAGAGAGTAAGAGCAAACAGTGAGCCTTTGTGAGCTTTTCCCTCACGGAAACTGACAGCCCTGTGGTAAATTATATGCACATAGTGACAATGTAAGTGTCTGCTAGGGTGCTGCTCCATGTTCCTGTTGACCTTACAAAACATCACACTGACCTCGTTAGCGCTAGCCACCAGTTTCTTCAGCCCCCAGCTGTCAGAGGCCCAGCGGTCGGCCACCTCCTTGTGAGAGGTGATAATGAAGTTGTCAAAGTAGATATCTGAGGTCATGGACCACAACTCCAAGCCCACAGCCTTGAAAGGTGTCATCCTGAACGGCTGCAGGTCCTCAAAATAGTCCGGATTATCGATCTTACGCGGCTTCCAGACTCCCTTGGGAGGAGACAAAGAATGAAGAGGAAAAGAATTAGGATGGTTTCAGCTGGTGCACAAACATACAGCATCTCCAACAGGACAGGTTACAGTTGTACCAAGTAACACAGAGAATGAACCGTCTCTTGGCTGAGTGCTGGAGTGTGCACCTCGTCATTCATGATTTAAAAACAAAAGCTAGGAAAGTAAATATAGGAGAAATACACTAATCAGATATCAGTGTGGTAAAACAAAACTCTATTGAGCCCAAATCAGCCTGATAGCACCTGGTTTAATTCTCTTCTCTTCCACTCCCTGAGTACGCCAACGCCCTCAGCTGACTTTACTTTTTTTAGAGGCTGTAGCAGGCTTAAAGCTAGAGGCTGAAGGTACTGGTATCATGTGAAACTTGAAAACTTAAGGAATCCACTGGTACCAACCATGTCATGCCAGCGTGTCGGGAAGAACGCTAAATAACGTTACGAAGTTACACTAAATTTTGGCGAGGGAAAAACTTGTGTAGCGATTTTTAAAGGGGTCCCTTGACCTCTGACCTCAAGATAACTGAATGAAAATGGGTTCTATGGGTACATTTCATTGTAGTGAGACCACTTTTTTTTTTAAATTTAACCTTCCTGTATGAAATGACCTGTGGTGACCTCTAGGATAATGACAGCCACAGAGACCTAGAGCACTCAGAGGATGATGGATCAAACTAGACACCTAGAGCATTCAGAGGATGATGGATCAGACTAGAGACCTAGAGCATTCAGAGGATGGACAGATCAAACTAGAGACCTAGAGCATTCAGAGGATGGATGGATCAAACTAGACACCTAGAGCATTCAGAGGATGGATGGATCAAACTAGAGACCTAGAGCATTCAGAGGATGGATGGATCAAACTAGAGACCTAGAGCATTCAGAGGATGGATGGATCAGGCTAGAGACCTAGAGCATTCAGAGGATGGATGGCTTTACTAGGTAGATTGACAATAAGGGGGTTT
>CAKAOH010037685.1:0-18759 GCA_916701665.1 Sebastiscus tertius | reverse complement strand
CCCCCCCCCCCCCCCGGTGTTTAAGGGTTTATGCATACGCATGTGTTTGGCGTGTTGGTGGAACCAAAGGACACATTATCAATATGTTGGCTCTCGTCTTCCAGATGTGTTTTCACATACGTTACCCAGCAAGATAAGGGTAAAAAAAAAGGGAATATGTGTCCTTGGCCAATCAGATAGCAGAGGGACAGAGTGGGTTTAAAAGGCGACTGTAGTGCAGCTGGGCTGACACCGAGGCTGAGACGGACACCATCATGAAGGCTTTCATTCTTCTGGCTCTGTTCGCAGTGGCATGTGAGTGTGACGACTAAACCAGTCTTACTTACTTTACTCTTATATCTATTTTGTAACAATAGCACTGAAGAGTTATTTACTTTAAGATGTCTTTGACAATTGATGTCCCGCAATACATAAACTCTGGTAAATTCTCCATCAGATGCCGCTCCCATTGAGGATGACAAGATTGTTGGAGGCTACGAGTGCAGGAAGAACTCTGTGCCCTACCAGGTCTCTCTGAACTCTGGCTACCACTTCTGTGGAGGCTCCCTGATCTCCAGCACCTGGGTGGTGTCTGCTGCTCACTGCTACAAGTCGTAAGTGCACACATTTGATTTTACACACATTCATCAGGTCCACAGTCACACTAAAACCTCTTTTAGTGGTTCAAATTGGCATTGTTTGCAATGAAATCAGAGACACTTGCATGTAATTTAACCCTCTTTCTCTCTCTGTCTCTGCAGCCGCGTCCAGCTGCGTCTTGGTGAGCACAACATTGCTGTCAATGAGGGCACAGAGCAGTTCATCAACTCTGCCAGGGTCATCCGTCACCCCAGCTACAACAGCCGCAACCTGGACAATGACATCATGCTGATCAAGCTCAGCAAGCCTGCCTCCCTGACCAGCTACGTCCGCACCGTGTCCCTGCCCTCCAGCTGTGCCAGCTCTGGCACCCGCTGTCTGGTCTCTGGATGGGGCAACATCAGCAGCACTGGAAGTCAGTAACACACTGCAGTCACATCTGGACAATGTTTTTAGTGCATGCCGGGGTAGAACATTCACATGTATTATCTTTCTTCCTCTCTAGACAACTACCCTGATCGTCTGAGGTGCCTGGATATCCCCATCCTGAGCGACAGCAGCTGCAGGTCTGCCTACCCTGGACAGATCACCTCCAACATGTTCTGTGCTGGATACCTCGAGGGAGGCAAGGACTCCTGCCAGGTACTACCAGCTAAATCATCATCACTGTTTCTTAGAGCGGACACACCAAACTTCAGAACACCTCTGCTCACATGTTGTCCTTTCTGTCTGCGTCCTCTCAGGGTGACTCTGGCGGCCCCGTGGTTTGCAACGGTCAGCTGCAGGGTGTGGTGTCCTGGGGTTATGGCTGCGCCCAGAGGAACAAGCCTGGAGTCTACGCCAAGGTCTGCAACTACAACTCCTGGATCCGCAGAACCATGTCCTCCAACTAAAGTCACCTCACAGACATCTGTTGAAGGATAGAAAACTGTATATTCCTTTAAATAAATAGAAAAACAAAGCTACTTCCTCTATTTGACTTCTTGGCAGAGCACTACATATTGTACTCAAACTCATCATTTTGTTCGCACTATTAAAATACTCTGCAACAGCTCTTTAAATTACTTTGAAGTAAACAAACCCCAAATGTGACCTACAGTATTTGCCAGGATTCACTGTGTTGATTCACAAATGAGGGCTGCAACTAACGATTATTTTCATTGTCGATTAATCTGTTGATTATTTTTTTGATTAATCGATTAGTTGTTTGATCTATAAAATGTCAGAAAATGGTGAAAAACGTCGATCAGTGTTTCCCAAAGCCCAAGACGACGTCCTCAAATGTGTTGTTTTGTCCACAAATCAAAGATATTCAGTTTATTGTCATAGAGGAGTAAAGAAAACAGAAGATATTCACATTTAAGGAGCTGGAATCAGAGAATTTAGATTTTTTTTTCTTATAAAATAACTCACTTTCAAAATAATACGCAATTAATTTAATAGTTGACAAATAATTAATCATTGCAGCTCTATTCACAAGCTACTTCTCTTATTAATCAATATTAAAAGGATAGTTGAACCTTCAAATTAACCTAATTAGAGCTACAACATTAATTGATTAGTCATCAACTATTAAATTAATTGTAAATTATTCTGATAATCGATTAATGGGTTTGAGTAATTTTTTAAAGAAAACAAATCAAATTTCTCTGATTCCAGCTTCTTAAATGTGAATATTTTCTGGTTTCTTTACTCCTCTATGACAATAAACTGAATTCCTTTGAGTTGTGGACAAAACAAGACATTTGAGGACGTCATCTTGGGCTTTGGGAAACACTGATCATCATTTTTCACCATTTTCTGACATTTTAATGACCAAACAACTAATCGATTAATCAATAAAATAATCAACAGATTAATCAACAATGAAAATAATCGTTAGTTACTGCCTAAACCTAAATATTTAGGATTTAAGGATCTCATGGTTATCTCAAATGAGGAGTATGGGTGTTACTGAGCTAAAAATGACAGACATGATCACATATCAATACAAAAATGACCTTTATTGGTTTTAAGACAAACTATAGCATAAAACCATATACAACAGAGCAGGGTGTCCATCTGGGAAACATCTTTTGAAATGTTTTTTCATGATTCCAACAAAATTCAAGCCTGGTACTGAAGCACGGAAATGTAGTTTTTCAAAGGCAGTAAAAAAAAAAAAAAAAGACAGGATGTTCAACAACACCCCCGTTGGTATTTCAGGTGTGGAATGTGCGTTTGTTTAGTGCATTTTCTAGAAAATTTAGCATCACTTGATTTCAGCCGTTATATTACAAGTCCACGAGAGAGCAAAGTCTTTGACAAACATGTGCGAGAGTAAAGTTCACTTTCAATGTAAATACGAAATGCTGATTGATACACGTCCTTGTTGGAGTCCAGAGCAAAACAAATTTGAAGTCAGTACACGTCAGTTTGTCTGAAACATTATGAGGAACAGTTTCACTTGTAGAAGTCGAGAAAAGCCCTGCGTGATTTGAAATGCATGTTTGAAATTAATTCACAGTGGTCATAAAGTGGATCCACTCATCAAGATGACATGTTCCAAGATTTGTAAAACTATACAGCCACATGATGTGTTATAAAATAAGGATGAAACAAGTTCTTGGTCAGGTCTGCCAAACAAAATGTTCACAGCAATGCGGAGTTCATAACTCAGTGTGACGTCCACCCTTCTGATCAGTGCAGGGTACTAGAATAAAGACGCCAGGAGGTGGCAGGACAACGAGGATAAATGAGGGCTCAGTGGTTATTTCACTTTTATAAATATGTTGAAATTAATATTTGTTTTGATTTAAAACTTATTTTCCATAATAAGCCATTTACAAACAGTCCAATTTCTGTTTTCAAGTGCTTATTTTGTTGAGATTATATTATCCCAGGGCTGCTTCTGGCTCGGCATCAATGCGCTTAATGTACAAAATATTTTGTACATTATTATTGGGAGCATCTTTCTGACATGTTCTCTCTACCTGCATCTCTTCTGTGGACAGAAATGTAATCACAGAAACTAAAGAAAGTCTAGTGGCTTCTAGCTGAAGTTGCCAAATGAAAACAGAAAGTGTCCCTATTATTTTGTACATTCAGAGTGTATATTTTCAGAATCTGTAAACTGTCAGGCATGACAGGTTGAATACATGATTGTAAACAATTTTTCGATGCGTTTAATTTCCTGTAACTTTACCAGGTGTGTAACTGATGTTTCTACGTGTTCTAATCTAGGACTACAGGACCCCCCTGTGTTAAACATGATGATGAACGTATCTCCGTTTAGGTTATTACACCTGGCCTCTAGCATGCTGCAAATAATGATGATAAAGGTCTGAAATGGCAGGATATGCGTCACCACACACGGCACACTTAACACCGTCTGCAGACGCCTCATGCGACACGCTGGCATTTCCGCTCACGTGTCTTTTCACAGTTCTCAAAGGAGTAATGGGTTTTCTAAGTGCATTAACATCTATTCTGTCACGACTGGTTTCTATATCTTGAATCAAATGTGTGCTGCTGGGATGCTGACCCAAATCGAGACCATTACTTTGGACAAAGGAAATCACGGGCAACTCTTGAATTACTGGGTCTGGACATTCAGATAAGGCGCCCAGAGGAGAGTGGTTTTCCTCAGGATCTGGACGTAGAGTGGCTATGTGGTTGTTCGTGGGAGAGCTAAACATTTTCTTGTTAGACTGTGCAGTATGGTCATCTATGGATAAGTCAATATCGGAGGAATGGCAAAGCTGGTGACTGAACAGCAAATCGAGAGTCTTAAATCTACACCTGCACTGCTCACATTGATAAGGCAGAAACACTTTCTTGGGCCGGACCTGAATCCACTGGAGCTCTGGGTGCTCGCTCATGTGTTTTCTGTACGGCTCCACAAACCGGAAACCTTGCCCGCACTGAGGACAAGTGAAGCGTCCGCGTCTCTGTCGATGGACTCTCTGATGATGCCACAGTTTTTTCCAGCTTTCTAGAGTCTTGCCGCAACAGGCACAGGTGTAACTTTGACCCGCCGCGTGGGTGAGCATGTGGGCTCGGAGCCTGCCCATGTGTCTGAACAGCCGCCCGCAGCTCGGACATAGATATTTCCTGGGGTCTGAGCGGTTGTCTAGTTTGTTTAACTTTGACACGAGGTGTGAGAGATGGTGATCCGGTATGACTGTTGACTGGAACGGTTTCTTTAAGTTAGCGAATCGATTCTTGGGGCCGGTCTGCGACGTTTTTTTCCGTGTTTCCCAATTTGCACCTGTGAGAGGAGAAGCTGGATTGGGTCCCGATGAACACCTGAGTGCAGGCACTGTGTACTGTATTAATGACACTGTCTTTTCACCTTTTATCACAGAGCTGGAGGCGTTTCTCTCTCCTCTGCACTGACCGCGATGGGCGCTATATTCAGACAGCACGCCAAACAGCTTGTCACAATACAAGCAGCGATATAGCTCGGCGCCGGTGTGGGCTCTCATGTGGCTGTTGAACTCCTGCAGATGGTCAAAAACATTCTTGCAGATGTGGCACGTGTACGTCAGCGAAGGCCTAACGCGTCTGTTGGGTTGTAAATTGTCGCTGTTTGGCGAAGGTCTACAAGTGTGATTTTTTGCGTTGCTATAATGAGTGAATGATTTTTCGCAGCGAGTGCAGTTGTAACGCTTCACGGACCAGTGGGTGAGCTCGTGAACGCGCAAGAAATAGGCCTGACCGAAAGCTTTGCCACATATATCACATTTATAAGGCTTCTCTCCCGTGTGGACACGCACGTGTCTTATGAGGGCGGACTGAAACGGGAATGTTTTACCACAGTACTGGCACACTTTTTTCTCTCTCTTTTCTTGAGAAACGGGTCTGTGAAGTCCCTGACTGCTTTCATGGTCGTTCCCTCTATTGCGTTTTTCAGATTGGTTGCTCTCAGAGTCCTGGTCCGACACGATTGCATGCGTCTTCATATGAGAGGCATACTCCGAGCAAGAGAATTTGATCTTGCAAAATGGACATTTTTGATATATGTTGCTCTTTTTGTGGGTCTTGAGATGGAGATTTAAGTTGGAATTTTTGCTAAAACCTTTGCCGCACTCGGTGCATTTGAAAGGACGCTCACCCGTATGAATGCGTTGATGGATGACGAACTGAGAGAGGAATTTAAAAGTTTGCCCACAGTAGCCACATTTCACCACAGTTTTCCCCCCTTTTTTAGTGTAGCTGACATTTGCGTTCGCCTCTGTGTCCTCGTCACCGCAGTCTGTGCTTTGTTGAGTGTCGTCGCTGCCTTTGTGGCCCTCTACAAGCGGCTCTCTCTGTAACAAAACGGTAGTTCTTCTCCTCCTTCTCTTGCCGCCTCTTTTGCGCCTGAAAGTGCTGTTTGGACCCTCAGCTTTAAATGTAGTGTTGGCGTTGCATTGTAAAGATTTGGGACTATTTGACTTTGGCACAGGATTTAATTCATTCAGCTCTAACTCAATATTCTCAGCTTTCACAGCACAGGGGACTCCAACAGGTTTAGGTGGTTGTTCAGAGGACGTTACGACGTCTGTGCAAAAGAGCTCTATATTCTTCTGGGGGAATTCGAGACTGCTTTTCAGGTGCGACTCCTCGCTGCCATTCATGTCGGCTGACTGTTTTATTTTAGGGTCGTCACTCTGAGTAGGGCTTACCACGTTTAAACCCTCTGAAGGAATAACTTCAGGCTGGGAACTCAGCTTTCTTAGTGGTAATGCACTTTCCTTTAGTTCTGTCTGCGGCTCTTCTAACGGGTAGATTTGACAGCTCCTTCCATCCGTACCAGTCCCTTGTTTGTCAGAGTTTAGTTCCACCTGCTTATCTGTCTCCTCACAGCCTGTGTCGTTGCTCAACAGTGACGAGGCCTCCTGGGAAACATCCAGTCTGAACACTTTAGCTGGAACTTGCTGATCAGCCACTTTAGCTCTTCTTCTTCTTCTTTTAAAACCTTGGAAGCTCAATGAATTACTACTTTCTGTAGGAGTCACTTCAGTCGGCTTGGGGTCCAGCTTGCTATCAGATTCAGGCTGTCCGTCCTGTGTCGAAGGGTGTTGTTCAGTTCTACTCCTCAGTCTCCCTGCAAGACCGCTAACATTAGCAGGAGTTCTGGGAGAAGCAACCTTAGCAGCTATAGCTTTATAAGCTACCATTTCTGATTTTTTTGGTCTTCCTCTTTTCCTTTTTGGCAGCACAGGGACACCATCTTGTACTTGTACTAACGGACCGTCTCTTGGCAAAGGTATCGTCGTGCTGATCTCCTTATGCTGAACTGCATCAAAACTAGCCGAGTCTGGATGTTTTTTGTCTTTTGTCGACAGCAGTTTTGTTTTACGCGGGCGGCCGCGTTTCCTACGGCCCTCCACAGGCTGCCCGCGGCTGTCGGTTGTAGAGCTGCACACGCTCGCAGGTGTCATTTGAGACGTTGCTTCCATCCCTACCTGTGACGGCGTGTGCTCGCTGTGTTGACAATGTGTTCCACCTGCTGTTTCAGAGTTAACACAGCCATCAGACTCCACATGCCCCCCCGATGAGTGGGATTCAGGTGCAGGTTGGGTCAGTTCTGTTGCTTTCATTTCCTCTCCCCACCTGGAGTTCAGGTCTTCCTCACTGCATCTCTTGTCTTCAGGTATCTGTGGAAGAAGAAAAAAAACTTTGTCACAAACGTAGTGATGGTATTGTTGCATAAGTCTCCTAAAATAGTATAGAAATAAAGACATGCAAAAAACGGGTATCAATATTAATGCCTTATAATTTGTTCTATGGTGTTAAAGTCTATATGTATGTAGTTAAATCCTAAACAGTCAGGTGTACAAGACCACATGCTAATAGAAAAGGAATGCAAATTAGAAAATTACATATCTTGACGAATAAAAATATCTCTCAAAATAGAATAAAACTGTATAATAAGTTTTTATTTCCAGCCTTTAGGAACTGCCTCCATCATTTAGATGCCATAGGACCAACATTAACATAACACAATCATTCACTTCACACTTAAATAGTCAAAATGTAATATACACTACATATTCAAAAACATTACCAAAAAAAGGAACAGAAAGATAGTCCTTAAATAAGCCCTCAGGTTTAAAAGTTTTTATATAGAAAATGCATCAATATTTCATTAGCAGGTTACTCCAGAAATTGTGCTGTATACTGTAATATACACGTCTATTTGTCTCTCTCAATAACTACCTGCTTGCAGTCCGAAGGGGCATGAATGGAGCGAGGATGTGATGCCACAGAAGTCAACTCAGAGACGGTATTTTGGTCACTGCTTCCTCTGCTGAAGGACATTTTACTCCCCATGTCAAGAGTCTGTGGATTAAACGGTGACAAGGAGGCTGTAACTCATAAAAACAGCAACATGTATTCCTCGTCACAATACCTATAACAGACCTGACCTATTATTATAATTGCTGGCCTGAAAAATCCCAAATGTGCATCTCTTACAGTTGCGCGTACACTACATGCCAGTGGCTATAACTTCTTTGCCCACTCCCTCCCATGTTGATAAGAGTATTAAATACTTGACAAATCTCCCTTTAAGTAACATTTTGAACAGATAAAAAAAAAAAACGTGTGATTAAATTGCGATTAATCACGATTAACTATGGACAATCATGCGATTAATCGTGATCAAATATTTTAATCGATTGACAGCTCTATCAAAAAACACATGGTCATTTTATAGATTATAACATATCATTACAGAATTATCTGCTTATTAATGATATAAAAGGAGCTCCATCACCAGCAGTTATATCATTTAGTGCTTTCACATTAAGGCACCAGAAATTATAATAATCCAATAATGTGATAAAAAAAACAACAATTCAAATATATTTAAGTAAAATAGCAAAGCGGACAAGGACAAGGCAATTCTGCATAATCAATACTTGGAACATTTTGCTGATAATGTATTGTATTTTTACTTTAGTAAAAAATCCTCATGCATGAGTTTAGTTTGTAGTTTTGCATTGCAACACTGCTTATTTTTCTCAAACAAAAGCATGCAAATACATTTTCCCATCTCTGTTCATACCAAATCACACCTTACATAGACTTAAAAGCTAGTTCTGAACCTGGGATTCATACCAACACTCAGAGTATGGTGTTGCAAAGTTTACAAAGATGGATGAATGTAACGGGTAATGCAAACAAAATCCCTCCACTAGCAGTCTAGGCAGACAGACAGACAGACAGGGGTTGCTGCTAATGTCAGCCCACCTTTCATCTCCCCTGCAGACACATTTCATCTGATGGAGATGGAGTCTTTTATGATGCATTGAGCATTAAAATGGCTTTTTAATTAACGTTACTGATGCTCACACACAGAAACCCACTGAGACACAACCGTGTGTCCCAGCTGGGGTCACTTTTGTATTTTAAAACACATAACAGAAAAGTCATCTTCAGCATCCAGCTACCAGTGATCATCAACAACAATAATCAATACTTTAACTTCTGGAACATTTTGCTGATAATGTATTGTTTGTATTGTATTTTTACTTGCATGCATGAGTTTAGTTTGTTTTGCATTGCAATACTGCTTATTTTACTCAAATAAAGCATGCAAACACATTTTCCATCTCTGTTACATAGACTTAAAAGCTAGTGTACCACTTCTGGACATGGGATCATACCCAACACTCAAGAGTATGGTGTTGCAAAGTTTGCAAAGATGGATGAATGAAACAAATAATGCAAACAAAATCACTACACTAGCAGTCTTGACAGACAGACAGTGGTTTGCTGCTAATGTCTGCCCACCTTTCATCTCCCCTGCAGACACATTTCCTCTGATGGAGATGGAGATGGAGATGGGAGTCTTTCTGATGCATTGAGAATTAAAATGTTTTTTTAATTAATGATTAACGTTACTAATGCTCACACAGAAAGAGACACAACCGTGTGTCCCAGGTTGGGGTCACTTATGTATTTTAAACACATAAAGTCATCTTCAGCATCCAGCTACCAGTGATCATCAACAACAATAATCAATACTTTAACTTCTGGAACATTTTGCTGATAATGTATTGTATGTATTGTATTTTTTACTTTAGTAAAAATCCTCATGCATGAGGTAGTTTGTAGTTTTTGCATTGCAATACTGCTTATTTTACTCAAATAAAGCATGCAAATACATTTTCCATCTCTGTTACATAGACTTAAAAGCTAGTGTACCACTTCTGAACCTGGGATTCATACCAAACACTCAAGAGTATGTTGTTGCAAAGTTTGCAAAAGATGGATGCTTGTAACAGATGGGTAATGCAAACAAAATCACTCCACTAGCAGACAGACAGTGGTTGCTGCTAATGTCAGCCCACCTTTCATCTCCCCTGCAGACACATTTCCTCTGATGGAGATGGAGATGGAGATGGGATCTTTTTCTGATGCATTGAGCATTAAAATGGCTTTTTAATGAATGATTACTGATGCTCACACACAGAAACCCACTGAGACACAACCGTGTGTCCCAGCTGGGGTCACTTATGTATCTTAAACACATAAAGTCATCTTAAGCATTCAGCTACCAGTCATCATCAACAACAGCACATAACAATGTAGGCGTCATCTTCTAGTAGGCCACTAGCTACCTCAGGTTCTCCACCATTAGAGGCCATACACACCTAACTATAACTACAATGTCAGCTCATATGACTCGTTATTTACAGCTAATAACGCTCCTGTAAGGATATTTCAACGTTAGTAAACACAAAGTGCTTGCCTGCGTGGGAGAGTGAAGCCTGGTCTCTGCGTAGCCATTCACTGACCGCTGCTCAACTAGATAGCACTGGATAGCTTCAAAGATAACATATATATTGCTTTGTCGGTAACGTGGCTGGTTGGCACTTTGTTTAACAATCGTGCACAAGTCTGGGAGCTGGTAATGTTAATGTGGAGCTGGCTTTTCTCTTCTTTCCAGGGCTGTTAGCAGCAGCAGCAGCAGCAGTGAGCCACTCGGGTATCCACGCACAAAGCAGAGTGGATGCTTTCAGGCGGTGTGGGAAATTTGGCAATTATGAGTTGTGTTCAGAAGTAAGCAGAGTGGCAAAACACGACACTAAAGATGTTCAGTTTTTATGCAACAGATAATTAAAAATCCTCTTGGATCAGCTGGAAAAATGCATCATCTCAAAGCTGAAAACAGGGCTGTATATAAAGTAGCTAAAATATTAAACAACTTTTAATGTTTTCATCTGCATCCTTTTACAAGATCATTTTATGGTGTATGCAAGTATTTTTTAAATAATCATCTATCATTTTTTTTTTATCAGTGTTATTATGTTGTTTTATACAATATCCTACTATAATAAAGATGTATTTGTGGAAGAACTTGACTCCAGTCAACTAGAATTGTGAGTGGGACCCAAGGCCATAGCCTGCTACAGAGTAAATTAATTAATTAATTAAATTAATAAATTCTGTAATATCCAGTAATTCAATAAAGCACTGCATTCAATTGTTAGTTGAAATCTTCATTAAATTAAAAGTTAAATGCGTGCTGTATGGGGTAAGGTTTTCTCTTTTGATTTCAAAATACTCCTGGTTTACAAAGCACTAAATGGTTTAGGGCCAAAATACATTTCTGATCATCTGCTATGTTGTCAACCATCCAGACCTCTCAGGTCATCTGGATCAGGTCTGCTTAGTGTCCCCCAGAGTCACAACTAAACATGCAGAAGTTCAGTTTTTATGCACCAAATATCTGGAACAAGCTCCCAGAAACCTGCAGGACCGCTCCAACTCTGAGTTCTTCTAAATCAAAGCTTCAACCTTTCCTGTTTGCTGCTGCCTTTTATTAAACCAGATGATGATCTTATACTGCACTAGAACTTTTACTCTTGTGTGTTATACTCTATTTTATCTTCTATCCTAGCTTTTATTTTTAGCTTGTTTTTTTAATTTTCTAATCTTTAATGTTTTTATAACTGTTTTAATTATGTCTTAATGTTCTTTTGCACTTTTCACAATGTTCTTGAATGTTTGTGTAAAGCACAACATGCAAAGTCTCTCCTCAGAGATTATGAAGAACTGAACATATATGATGATGACCCCTAGAGCTACTATGGAAGAGTGCAGTCTTATTATTTATTTATTTATTTATTTATGCATTTCTTTTTTTGTTCCAACTCTTAGTTCTTTTAAATCAAAGCTTAAAACTGTCCTGTTTGCTGCTGCTGCCTTTTATTAAACCAGATAATGATCTTATACTGCACTAGAGCTTTAATCTTGTGTGATATATTCTATTTTAGCTTCTATCCTATAGATTTTATTTTCTAATCTTTAATGTTTTTATAACTGTTTTAATTATGTCTTAATGTTCTTTTGCACTTTGTCGCAATGCTCTTGAATGTTTATGTAAAGCACTTTGAATTGCCCTTTTACTGAAATGTGCTATACAAATAAAGCTGCCTTGCCTTTGGTGATACACGTTTAAGGGACATGAAGCTTGGAAGCTGGAAAAGTGATGTACACCACCATTATTATTAATTTGTTGGTCAGACAAACCACCAGTAATAATGCTCGACTCTTCTCCAAGTTTAGTACCACACACAAAAGGTGCTGCTTGGTCTTCACATGTTTAGCAGAAGTTTTTGAGATTACAAGCACACAAACAGCACTTGAACGCCGCATCCACGTTTAGGAATATTTACCTCATCATTAATGGACACAACAGGGTCTTGTTTTTGCTTTGAGATCAGATGGCTCCATGGATGTATAAAGACAATAGCCCCCTCTGCTGGAGATTATTAGTGCTCCAAGATAGACAATAGACCCACTACATCACTGAGGAAAAAGGGGACTTCCACTATCAGAAACTGAGAATAAACTCTGCAGGACAGATAATAATGCACTATACTCACTTTTAACAGTCTCTTCCTCACTATACTCACTTTTTAAATAGTCCTGTATCACAGCTGTTACCCTGCACTATATTCAGTTTTAACAGTTTTCTTCATCTCCTTGTATTTTTATATCTGGTATATATTTTTTTGTACTTTGTACAACTAACTTTTTTACTGCCTTTTTACTAACATGTTTTGCACTATGGAATTGTGATGCTGGAAACTTGAATTTCCCTCGGGATCAATAAAGTTACTCCCACAAAATATAAGGTCTACATAAGCAGACCTAGCATTGTGGAGGGATGTCAGTTTAAATAATAGTTATTTGTGCAACTGTAAAAACAAAAAGTTGGTTAATCAAATACTCCACAACATACCAGTACTATAATATATTTTAAAGGACATAATGGCATTGTTGCCAAATCTTTACTTGTCTATTTAATTTTTTTCTTCTTTATGTCATTCAATATTATCACTCATATTACAACACTTTTGTTTCTTACTTCCACTTGCTGTACTTGTCAGGCACCATAAACTGAATAAAGATGTAAGAAAAATTAAGAAATGAGGCAGCAAATCAATAGATAACGGAAAAAAAAACACGCCTAGCATTGTAGAGGAATGTCAGCTTAAATAAGTTATTTGTCGAACTGCAAAAACAAAATGCTATGCTGTACTGCACCATAAACTGTTAAAGTATTACATATCACACTGCTATCAATTGAAGTATTTGTACTGCTGTTCATCATGTCAATAACCTCGTTGATAATATAACATGCTTTTATGCCATGAACACACACATACAGTGAGTTTGAAAATATAGTTTAATACAACATATACTGTATAGTTAAAGTCTGACAAAGCTGATAAGAACAGATAAGGTATTGTGGTCAATCTCAACAGCCTCACAACACATTATATCAGATCATACTAAACATATTTTAAAAAAACAACAACAAAAACTAGGAAAGTGCCTGGTTATCCCGCCGAACATGGGTAAACCATGCACATACATTTTGAAAGTTAACTTGATTGATTTACATTTTCTACAACAATCGCATGGGGCACCGATATTGGACTTTTTACAGTACTGACAAAAGAAATCCAGCTTATTTAAGATGCACGTTTGCCGTCACTAGTCATCCTACCTTACTTTATGTTTAATAGTTTGGAGAAAGCCAGAAAGCGTTGTGTTCCTGTACAATGAACCTTTTCAAGTAGATGCTGTTCAAACAGCACTGACTTTATGCAGTTGGTCCATAATTAACATAAAATGTGACATGCAAATTGGATGTGCCTCTCTGGCTTTGTCAAGTCTTAATAGGGACAGATGAGGTTACTTGGTAAATCATCTCAGCGGGTTTGTCTGGTCGGCTTTCAACTATGTAACAATCATCGTCCATACTCGCTCCTGTTTTCCCATTCACAGGAGCCGCCTCTTGCCCTTTGTCCAGACCGATAGCCATGACTTGGTTTATCTTCATGTTGCCAGAAGTTGGAACCCCGAGTTTTCTCTCACCATTCATCTGAGCAGGATACGGGCTCGTCGCCGGTGTCACCCTCTTCAGCTTGAAATGCCGTTTGCCGCCTTGCACGTGCGTCGCCATGAACTCCTGTGCTTTGGCACACTTGTGCCTCTGTAGCAGCTGAGCAGATTCAAAAGGAAGATAACAGACTCGACATGCGTACCCGCTCGATGCGGAGGACGCCTGCACTGGTTTGCTCGATACACCTGATGCAGATTGTGTGGGCGTCTTCAACAGCGCAGAGGGAGTGACCGGACGCCCTTGAGTGCTTTTACTGAATGCACTGGGATTTGGACTCCTCACCTGCAGGGATGGCGAGACATGAAGCCCCCGATTGCTTTTATTGTATGGACTCATTTTCTGGTTTTGCAACTGCAGGGAGGAAATCATAAGAGGTGCCCGACTGCCTTTAGTGGCTGCACTGGGATTCTGGGAAGTGGCCCAAGACCCATGAACACTTGGACTTCGCGCTGCCATAACTTCATTTGGCAACTTCATATTCAGCGGTCTCGCGGTGATGATTCTGAATTTGCTAGTTAGGGTGTTGGGTCCCTTACAAACATGGTAGCGAGGCACCATCTTCTTACTGGAGAGCAGCAGCCCACATCCTATACAGCCAGCAACTTTATCAGTGACATGTAGGCTGTGGTGGGCGATGAGTGTGGCCGCCGTCATAAAACACTGCCCACATTTAGAGCATGTGTAAGGCTTTGACTTCTTAAATGTGCGCATCGTTCGCAACAACACGACAGGCTGGTAAAGTGTCCAAAGATCCACTGTGGGTGCACCTACACCTGCAAAAATATTCTGCATGTCTTTCTCACGGGGCTTTGGGAGCAAAGGTACTTGTGACGCAGAGCGGTGCAACTGAGGCACTTGGGAAATCTGCGCAGACTGCATGGGAACTTGTGGCATGCGAGCTGATGTAAAGGGTGATTGCAGCAAAGGCTTCCCTGGCAAAGACATTGATGGCGCACTGCCCGATCTAGGTGCCTTCCAGACAACCTCGCCGGCGTGTATTCTTTTCAGTTGCTGTTCCTCTTCTATGCGCTTCTCAATTCTGCGCTTCTTTATTGTTTCATGATCAAGCACTTGGTGTCCTGGTTCATGTGTAGTGCTGTGTTCCAGCATGTCTTTGTATTCAACAAACTCGGTTCCACATGAGCAGATGTGACTTGCAGCAGTGCAATAGTGTTCCTCCAGGCATTTTCGATTTGCAAATATCTGCTCACAGCTGAAGCAAAACCGTCCAGCGTTCAGCAAGTCTCTTCCTAAGCCGTCCTCCAGGACATTTTGCCTTCCTCCCTGCATCATCAGGCTAGGTATGGATGTGTTCGCTGTTTATGTGGAGCCCTCTGGAGCACCTTCGCTGTTGGAGACAGGTGTTGGAGTTAATGCAATCATAAACAGAATACAACTAAAATGGCCAAATATTCAGTTCAGTTATATATCATTATTTAATGGTGAGTGATCATACTATACAGTGGAAACCTCTTATAGTGATCATGTCTGTCCCACAAACTGGACGAGCGAGAGCTGACAGACAAGACGATGACGGAGGATTTGGTGTCGAAGAGAAAAGCAAAAGCACCTGTTTGGCAATATTTCAGATTTAAACCCAATGCTATAAGGAGAACCATAATGTTAATGAGGTAATCGCCGTGAGGAGAACGTAGCGGTCACAGCTGATGTGCGCAGCAGAGCAGCGCCGGGTGGAAACCCGCGACCCCGCAGCGAAACCTCGACCGGAGAGCCCAGACACACAGCCATCCGACGTTAAAGATAAAAGTAAGCGCGCTACACATATTGACCGACATCTTTTCTTGTAAAATGTCCGGTGTAATTGGTAACGCCAATGTTGTCATAAGTTTATTAAGTGGTGGGAAAATTTCCTCACTGTCACATCTCTAGTTACTGCCAGACAAAGCATCATGAAATTAAAAAAACAGAAAGAATTACTGTAGTTTAAATGTGTTTCCATATATTGACATGTATAAAAATACCCAAAATGAACACTGTGTGGAATACTTTCTACAATAAGTGATATTGTTATTTAAAACAGCATTGTATAGGAATGATTCTGTCCCAAGTTTAGACTGCATAAAATATGGATGTAGTCTCCGTGACTTTACCTATTAGGCTTTTGAAGAGCCGTTGTGAAGCTCAAAGTGGGTGGCTCTGGCCGTTGCCATCTTAGCAGCGATGACACAGCCTAACTCACAGTTAATCCAAAAATAGGCAAAAAGGTGGAACGTCAGTGTAGCTGAGGCGGGCCTGGGTGACGCCACAGAGGAGACAAGTAGCAGCTCATCACCTGGTATGGCACCCACCTGTCACCCAAAGCAGCCACGCCCTCATTAGGCCTAACTTTAAGCCTTAATATAATTTAAACGGGTGAGTTATATAAAATTTCACCGCTGTACAGTTGTCATGAACGGGGATAGCTATATAGGCCAAAAACATTTTTGTACCTGGCTGTAAACATGTTTATCTATGCTGTAAAATTGGGCTTTTTAAGATGGGGGTCTATTGGGATTGACATGCTTTTGGAGCCTCAAGTGGTCATTTGGGAACTACAGTTTTTGGCACTTCCGCATTGGCGTCACGGCTATTGAATGCCGGCTGGGACATGTGCCGTGTCTCAATTAGCGTACTTAAACTATTTTGAACGCATACATGTATTCACACTAAGAAGTATGGCAAAATGCAGTGCACTCTAGGTATGTTGTACTCAAAACAGTCAAAACGTTAAGTGTGGAACGATGGACAGTTCTCATCCTCAAAAAAATCCATAATAAAAATTATCCGCTGAGTTACAGACGTCTCTTTCCCAATATAAGTCTATGGGAAAAAGTATTTTTGGGCCCAACGGCATCACGTGACTGACACGGAAGTTGCAGTACCGCCGTTTGATCATTACGAAAGTCTGGATCGTCGACCGGCGCACTTCCTGAGGGCTTGCAGCTAAACATGCAGTTTTTTGAATGCAGTATACATGGGAACTTGGGATCCTAGTATCATTTTGCATCTTAACAATACAATAGGTGTCCATTGAGTTCCAGTTTTGGCCCTCCAAGGGAAAAGTTTGGGCACCCTTGGTTTATGGTCTTTCATTTAAAATCTTTTGAACAATTGCAGTATTGTATTTAGGGATGTCACGATAACTGATACCGATACTTCGGTACCAACTCGGTACCAAAATTCTTAACGGTACTCGTTTTCTTCAGTACCGAAGGTACCGAACGATGCCTGTAATGATCATTTGGTATCAGAGCGGAGGTACTGGAGATGCGATTCTTCCGGATATAATGGAGGCATTATACGCTTACAAGTGTTCTCATCTGCCGTGAAATGAAGGAGGAAGAAGAAGAACGCTGTAAAAGCACGGAAAAAAACAACAACACGAGACGTGAAAGAAGGCAGCTGCTGCAGCGCTACCTCCGCCTCAACTCGTTGAGAAAACAAGTAGCAAGAGTCGGGTATGGAAGTACTTTGCGTTCGAGGCGGATTTACAAGTAATAATAGATTTGTAAAAAACAGTCTGCGGTGCAGTTACGGTGCCGTCGTACTTTTCTTTCCAAAGGAGGAAATACTTCCAATTTAGCAAAGCACCTCAAAGACAGATATGCAGACAATATTGTTTGTTTTAAATACTTGAAGGCTACATGCCACTGTTCTGTTTTGCAATGTTAATAGACGTTTCTTTTCATTTATTACTTAAAGGCTACATGCCTCTGTTTTTTGTAATGTTCAAATGTTTTAATAAAGGAGTGCGTGTTGAATTACATGGCATGTATTGTTTGTTTTTTTATCGTGGTATCGAATTGGTATCGAGAATCGTGTAAATTCACTGGTATTGGTATCGCCTACAAGATTTCTGGTACCGTGACATCCCTAATTGTATTTATCATCCATTAAATAGGCTATTGACAAACCAACCCAATCACCCCCCATGCGCTATAATCGTGCGCCACCTAGTGGGCAAGTGCAGACCAGGTCTTCACTGCGCATGTGTAGCAGCACCCTGATGATATGACGGGATATGGCGCCGTGTCATCTCCACTGTTACCCTCCTTGGTTGGCTTTATCTCTCAGCATCATGGTCCACCAAGCATGTTGATCCACATATAAGCGGTTGATCACCTTTACCATCATCACTATAAGCCGTTTACACTGTATCTGCATCAGCTACATACAACTGCATGCTAACGTTGAGCTACAGGAGAGAAGACTGTCGATTAAAGCTTCATTTTAAACATTTTCTCGTCTTTGAAAGGAGAGTACACATCCATGAGACGAGCAGATAACCTCTTAACCAGATTATTTCTACACCATGGGTGGTGAAATAACGTTACACACATCAGAGCATGCTAACGTTAGCCTCAGCTAGCTAGTGGACAATAACTTACCTTCACATGAAAAGAACACAGTTGCTTGGTTACTAGTCTGGTTATATATCCTTGAAGCAAACACTAAACAAGCTGATCGGTTGTGGTTTGGTTGAGATAGTCGGTATGGGGCTGACTACCCGGTGTTTTAGAGGATAGTCTAGAGGCAGCTAGCCCGTTAGCCTCACACCGACAAACAAGAGGAAAGACCCGACTCTTCTTCTACGCATGGCGCGCTTCTACAGAGAGACTTCCGGGTTCTGCGTCGTCATAGTGACACCTGTCGACTGGAGGTCATGATTCACCTTTGACGGTATTACTGCAGGTAGTTCTACTCTACTGGGTGAGTTCAGTCTTTATTACACTAGAGACACATAAATAACATTACCTTGAGCCTGGCAGTCCATTCTTGACCGTATA
>CAKAOH010037684.1:0-45590 GCA_916701665.1 Sebastiscus tertius | reverse complement strand
TCAGAATGGGGAAGAAAGGGGATTTAAGTGACTTTGAACGTGGCATGGTTGTTGGTGCCAGACGGGCTGGTCTGAGTATTTCAAAAACTGTTGATCTACTGGGATTTTCACGCACAACCATCTCTAGGGTTTACAGAGAATGGTCCGAACAAGAGAACATATCCAGTGAGCGGCAGATGTGTGGATGGAAATGCCTTGTTGATGTCAGAGGTCAGAGGAGAATGGGCAAAGTGGTTGGAGATGATAGAAAGGCAACAGTAACTCAAATAACCACTCGTTACAACCAAGGTATGCAGAATACCATCTCTGAACGCACAACACGTCCGACCTTGAAACAGATGGGCTACAGCAGCAGAAGACCATCCAGTACTAGCACCGGCCACTTTATTAGGTACACCTTGTACCTAATAAAGCGGCCAGTGAGTGTATGTATTACTAAGTTTTAGAGGGGTTGGTAGGTGTTTATAATCTATTCTCTACTTAGCTAGCTTACTCTTTGGTATAGTGGAAAGATGTTTTTGTTTCAGTGGGGTCAATGCAAGTAATATCAGTCACAGGTGGTTTAGTGCCCCTTCAATATGGACAGACAACTTTTGTGAGGTTTCTCTTGTCCAGGATTTGTCCTCACCTATTTGTCCTGGCAGCTGTCTTCCCCGGAAGCGCATGCAGACGGTGACGTTGAAGCAGTTCAGGTTCTGGTGTCCCTCGTGGCACTGTGGCACCGAGATGTTGATGGAGACGGGCAGGAAGATGGAGACGTCCACCGTAATGACAGGCCGGGTTCTACAACCACATCAACCGACACAGTGTGGGAAAGACTGGACATTAAAAACGACTCCAAAGTAGAAAGGAAAAACTCCAGTGTCACAGTAGAACGATCCGGTTAACTCACCTCAGCAGCACCACACTATCTGACATGAAAGCTCCAATAGTGACATCTGCAACAAAAACATAAACATGATTGATTTGGAAAGTCACAAAGACTATATGATATTCAATGAAGCATCTGCTGATAGCAGTCTTTGCACCTGCAGATCCAAAACAATGCACAGAGGTCTTTAAATGTCATGCTGGCTAAGTCTGAATGTCAGCTGTGGAATGCAGTAAACAAGATGCCTCAATCACGAGTCGTTGCACTGCTGTTCCAAAAGAATGAGAGTCAAACACCATGAGTGTGAAAAAAACCCAATATGTCATAATATCATCCTTCCCTGATGTTTTTCCATCGTCCTGATGTGGCTTACCTGCGTATCCATTGCCATCCATGTCCACATTACCGGAGATTGACTGGCCAAACATCTGCAGACCAGGGTTTACTCTGCGCCCAGACAGTTTCTGTAACAGATGAAAACAGCCTTCAAATAACATGTCTGAGCCAACAGTGGAAAAAAGGGCACATTGCATGATTTGTTTTTGCTCTGCATTTGTTTTTACATAGATGAATGATCTTTGATTTTATAGATTTATAGTAAATAACACATTTGTTAGCTTAGCATTAAGACTGGAAACACAAGTAAAAACAGCTAGCTTGGTTCTCTCTCTACAAAAATACACCTACCAACACCTCTAACGCCAAGAAACAGTTACAGTAACTCCTTGTAAAACTGCAACCATTCACTTTGACATTTAAGTTTTTTTTGTACAGATTAAATAAACAAGATACATTGTGTTAATTAGTGAGCTTTTAGCTATATTTTAGCTAAATATTTCAACTATTTATCTATTACTTATAGCTTTATTTTAGCTAATTATTTCAGCTGTTTATCCATTACTTTTTTTGGATTCTGGTAACGTTACCATATCCTTGAATTGTTTCGACAACCGTTGGATTTATGTTGTTTACCTCTTCTGTTATTTTATCCCATACTTGGAGTGGTGTCACTGTTGCATCTGCCATTATTTCTCTTCTGTGTAGTGTCCTTATTCACCCATAATGCATTGCGTGACAGGCTATCTAAATCAGTCTTACATTAATCATTCAAATGGAAGCTTTATGCAACAGGTAAATAGCAAGTCTGATTTAAAGTTATATTTAAGACAAAGATGGTTCTAGCTCTATACTTCAGTAGTGATGATGTGGCGGTTAAAAAAAAAAATTCTAATATTGAAATACTTTGTAGTCACTAATAAAATAAAAACAAGAAGCCCATGAAAAAACTGCTTGCTCCTCATTCAGAGCTATGTGGGTTTTCCGTGTGTTCCCGGGGCTACATCACCACCTGCGACTTTACCACGCATTACTCAGCTGTTTCAACAGCGCGATACACAAGGTGAACACATGGCTTTCATCAAAATGTATCATGTGTTGGTGAAACTATAGAGAAACTACTAGAACTAGACTTCTTACCATGGAGTACTTGGTGATGATTCCTGTGGCATCCCCATGGTAGATATAAACGGCTCCTCCATAGTCATCCTCTTTAGGTGCTCCTATGGCTACGTCTGAAGAGACAAATAGAGGACAAAAAGTGTTTCTATGAAAGGTCGAATGAGCACGTAAATAAATAAAACTGTGTGTTTGTGAATGTGTACATAAGCTTTCATTAACCATGGGAAACAAGCTGTTACAGTAAGAGTCTTAATAGACAATTAAGTGTTGTTAGTGGCCATAAAAACTTGTGTAACCTCTGAGAGAGTGGAAACAAGACTATAAAGTGCTGGCAAGAGCACTGAAACAATGTCTCCTTATCCTATTTCCACAGAAAGTCCATATATAAACTTTCTTTTTATAAACCAAAACACTTCCAGGTCATGTGGTGCAGCATACAAAGGCAGAAATGGTAAAAGAGTGGCACTTATTTTAGTAAATATCACACAACAATCAACTCACTGTGCAGAGGTAGGCTTAAACCAATAATTTGTTCTCAGTGGAACTAAATGTGTATTCTGATTTTCTACAGTAGTTCTTTCAAATTAAATAGTAGCAGTTTGGTTGTAAATAATAAATCAGTCAGCGAGCAAGTTTGGCTCTCTCTCGTCACTCCGTGAGCGACGAGTTTGCAAAATGAGTTATGCTTCCCAGCTGCCATCTTTCTACACACGCACACACACAGACACACAGACACACACAGACACTCACAGACACACACATGCGCACTGCGTGCCAGGCAGCACGCCTCGAGGCGTATCTCACACGGAGATGAAACCGGGCAGCAGCTTCCAGCCTCGAGTGTGAGACGGACGCCAAGTTGAGCCCTCGGAGCCAAGCAGATGCGAGTGCCAGGAAAACAGACAGCGTAAATGTACGTCTGTCTGTCTGTGTGTGTGCGGATGATTTGGTTTGTGTCTGGATGACTCAGTGCACAAGAGGGTGAGAGAGGGCACAGATCTCCCTCGCTGCAGGGTAATCAAAACAAAAAGTCTGTGAAAATGACGGGTTTTGTTGCACCTACTGAGAATCTCAACCAGCCAACGTTTGCTTGTGGGGAATATAAACTGTGTGACTTTATTACTCACCAGATGACAGAGGAAATAGCTTTGTTGCATGACTACAGCAAAATGCCACACTAATAGCACTGAATACTATGAAAAGTGGTTGCCATTACACCTAGACTAAAGATTAATTGACCACTCGAGGACCATTACAAGACTCATACGTATAAAAACACGACCCCAATCTGAGTTATGACCTTTCACCAGTGGCTCCGGTGTTGCAAACGCTTTACATGCCCTGAGATAGTTTAGTGGTTAAAGGACAACACCAGTAGTTCTGAATGTAAAGACCTCCTTTTTTAGTGCATTTAAGGACTCTCTGGCATCTGAGAAACACAAGGAAATGAATACTTTGTGTTGGCTTGCGTTGCAGAAACTGATTCATGAGGAGCATTTTGAAAAGACTCTCTGCTCTTAATGTATCACTACTTCAACAACAACTATACAACATATGGTCACGGTGTCAAGAAGGTTTTAAGTTGCAGCAACTTTCACGTCATAGTGAAATAAATTAGAAACAGCGGCTGCCTACAAATTAGGAGGTTGTGGCATGGTTGTAAAAATGGTCAACACAACTGTACAACACACATGATTTGTGTTTAATGGACTGAAACATGTTAAACCTCCAGTGTGGTCCAATATGTCAGTGGTTCTCAACTTTTTTGGCTTTTGACCCCTTAAAGGAAAGCAGCACCGACTTGTGGCCTCACATAGGTTTCAGATGCCGATCAGTTGTGAGCAGTGAAAACGTCTCAGGTTGTGTTATTGAATTACTGTTTACCGCTCAAAGAGGTAAAACTATCCAACATTTCACAGAAAAACAAAGATAAGAGAAAAGTGGAAAAAACCCCATCTGTAGCAGATATTTGCCTTTTTCTTCTTTCTTATCCCATTAATCATCTCACGACCCCTCAGATTTATGTTGTGACCCACTGAAGGAATCCAGACCCACAGGTTGGGTACCACTATTTTTAGTATCTCTATTTCTTCTCACTGGCAAAATACAGAGGAGTGTACTGTCTCTTTTAAAACATAGGAAATACTTAAAATGTCTAAAATAAATAAATAATAATATATTTATAATAATAAAAATATAATATACATAGGGCTGCCCCCTCTTAGTCGTATAAACAGTCATTTTGGGCTTACTCTAATAAAATTTCTTTAGTCGATTTTATGTTTTTCTCATACTGAATGACTCTCTGGTAAACATAAGTTTTAAAGTGGTGCTTTTGTTGAGAAACTGTTGATTAAATCAGCTAATCAATTATTAGTTGACCATCGTTATTCAATTAAGAATTTCTTTAGTTGAGGACAGTCCTAAATATGTAATATAATATGACTATAACATAAAATATATAAGCCAACATGTATGAGAAGTCCTAAATGTGCTCATAATAATAATAATTAGAACATCTACAGTGACAACTGAGCAAACTTCATCTGCTGATGAAGACCATGTGAAACTATCAAAAGCTCCAGAACAAGCAAGTAAAGATGCGTTTATGAAGTGAAGCAGGCAGTTTCTAATACTTTATTACTGTACTGACCTTGATATCCATCGTCATCTATGTCTCCGATCGCGGCAATGCATTCTCCAAAGTGTGCATTGAAAGCATTGTCACCACTCAAAACACCGTCTTCCTCCATCACCCCCTGTAAACAGAAGCACAACAGTTTATATATAGAGACCTGTCAGGAGAAAAAAGAAAGGTGCTACAGGATCCTGCTTCAGTGAAATTATTGCAGCTCTCAGATAAAATTCTTTGGCCACGACTTGCAGTTAGATGGCTTTTATCCAGGCAATTTAACAACCAAACAGACACTCAACTTCCTCGCAATAACTCATAAATACAAAATGTACAAACGGAAGCTCTAGTCTTGGTCTGTTAAATAATTCCACAGCAGAGTTTCACCCTGCTCCACTGTTTAATTCTGATATCGTGATAACAAACATGGTCAGAAAGAAATCAAACATGAGCAAAGCTAAAAATCAGCACGGCAGACAACAATAACAGTATAGAAAACGTTCAAAGAGAGACATACACTGGTAAAATAAATCAGCAAGTTATGGTCTCTCATGTTCCCACTGACCCCCGGATCCCACTCACATTGCCCTTGCTGATGTACACAGACACCTGGCCCTCATCCCGGAGCTGGCTGTGCATGGGTGCCCCCACCAGCAGGTCCGACAGGCCGTCCTGGTTCAGATCAACTGCACACAATGAGGAGCCAAAGTAAGAGCCCATCTGGAACCAAGCCGAGCCACAGAGCAATGGGTCAGATCACAGACACTGCTTCTTCACTTCATACCATTGACACACGATTCACGCTCTGACTGGATTTACTTCCCCTTTTATATCTACACCAACATTAAAGGAATATTTACACAACGTACGTCTTAAAGCCCCCCTGACTTCCCTTTTATTTACTCTGAATGGAAAGCATTAGCTACCTTCTCTGGCTTTTTCTATCTGGCGAGTGTTCCTTCTTTAAATCGCTGTAGCTGTCTAAACACTTAAGGCAGAAATAAACAATGCAGTTCTGACAACAACACAATCAGCGTAGCGTGTCTACAGCGCATCGCAAGAATCAACTACATGATCCCTGAGGCAGATTAGGTTGAATAAAATGCAAAATATGTGCTGTATAATGATTGAAAACAGAACAGACGGAGACCTCTGGAGGAATATAAGACCACATCCGAGTTCATACCATTTTCCCTGAGGCTTGAAAACTCTTCACCAAAGACACACCATCGATTTTGAAAATGTAAACCTGCGCGGGGAGAAAAACAAATCAGTGTAGCAAGCAACATGAGAGGACTTCAATTCAACAACTGGAAATAAGAAGAAGAAACCCCTACTTTTCCACTGCCGCTGTGCTGAGGCGCCCCTGCAGCTATGTCTATTACATCAGGAGCGGAGAAGTGTCCAGCAGTCACAGCATAGCCTGGAGACACAGACGATACTCAGTTACAGCACATTTTTTTCTTATATTTTTTAACCTTCAACACAATCATCCTCATTAAACAGGCTCTCACCAAGGTAGCTGTATCTGTGGGAGTCGACGTCTTCTTTGTTCGGGCTGTAGAAAGAGTCAGAGGTCAGGTTGTATACCTTGATCGTCCCAGTCCAGTAGTATGACCCCGGTGCCCCCATCACCACCAGCTCCTGGAAATGAAAACCACATTCATTCAGATGACTGTGATACGCCTTCTCGTACTTGCCAACCCTCCTGAGTTTCCCGGGAGGCTCACGTTTTTTAATTGTGACCCTCCCGGGGTCACAATTCTGAAATTTTCACACCATTTTTTCCTTTTTGTTATCTCAACCTGTTTCTGACATGTACAAGCCCTACAGTTTCCATTCAGACGACAATACAGCTGCACCAAATGTCGTTTGCAAACGCGGTTTGAGCTGTGCTCGCCACACATCGCAGCGTGCAGCGTCCAAAGTTGGGCTTTGCTCGACGCAGCAAAAAGCCGTCGTGGTGCCGAATGAATGAAAACTGATGACTAGTAGTAGATTTTTTTTTTTAAATCATAAAAATTACACTGCTTCCATTCTAATCAACCAGATATTTAGATATAAATAATAATAATAATAAAAAATACTAAAAACTAGAAAGATTTACACAAATTCACACCAGAGGGGCGAATTATTCAGTTTTCTTCCTTGAGAATTAAAAGTAAATTAAAAGTAGGCCTATTTAACACAAAACTGCTGTTGCAGTGTAATTATCATTTTCATTCTTTAAAAGTCACCAGAATGCAGGAAACTCGGAAACTCAAATGTGTCTCAAAGTTGGCAAGTATGCACCTTGTCTCCGCACACTGCTAAATAGCCTGCTGAAGAAAAGGAGAAAAAAAGAAAAAACGCTGCTGGGTGAACGTCTGGTTAACCAACGGCCACAGACTGGTTTGTGCTATCTGCTCTCAACCACACAGCCAGACGGCATGCCAACTGAAGCTGCCTCCTTTGATGTGATGAGGAATTCAGAGGCCAAGCTAAATTGACAGCTGTAAAATGAGTTGTTCACAGCTTTTTGTTGAGATGCTCCACGGCTATTAAAGGGACCAGAGCACCACAATTAAGATGCTCTGTTTCGAATGTATTACAATTATCGTCCCATCGCTCAGAGTCCCGATTTTCACTACTGATTTCAGTCAAATCTGACATTATGTCATCTGAATGAGACCTCAAACAAACCGAACAACACAGTGAGGACCTCACTCAGCGGTATACAGTATATCCCCTGTGCTGTGGTGTCAAACATCTGGGCAACATGGTTCAGCCAAGGATAAGGTTTAACAGTTGGACATCTTTTCATTAAATTCTTCACATTCTTTCACGGGAGGTTGTTCAAATGCTTTAACAGATCAACACTGAAAAAAGTGCGTTTGATGATTGTTCTTTTTGGTTTTAAAACAGTAGGTTCACTTTGGAATCCAATGTTATCTGAATATTTTCTTTCCCGAAGCCTCGTCTCTCTAGACGAGTGTTATTTACAGCTCTCACATGATGTTTACGTAATAAAATCATGAAACTAATCCCTAAAACATGATGTCATACACTGCTGTAAGTGTTCATAACAGCCGTGAACGATGTTTTCAAAGGCCCTTGAAGCACTCACGTCTTGTAGTGAAATGTTCAGCAAGTTAGCAGGCAGATCATGTGAAATGATCCCATTTTAGTATCTGTGAAAGGAAAACCATGTGTGTGCATGCATGCTGTACGAGTCTATCACGTGTCTTTGCAAATGTAAGTAAGTAAATGTAGAGTTTAAGGCTGCTACTAATGATTATCTCTTTATCAATTAATCATTTGGTCTATTAAATGTCAGAAAATAGTGAAAAATGTCCATCGCAGTGTCCCACAGCTCTCTTCAAATGTCTTGTTTTGTCTGACCAACAGTCCAAAACACGAAGATATTCAGTTTACAATGATATAAAACAGAGAAAAGCACCAAAACCATAGAATGATTTAAGCTTCTGCTTAAAAAATGACTTGCTGTCCATGAATTTATACCTTTCTGTTGATTGACTAATCGATCAGTTGTTTGCAGCTCTGGTAGAGTTGCTTGAGATTAGCACCAGGCTAACTAGAAAGCTGAAATAAGGTTAAAAATAAAGAAAAACTGCATGAATTACATGAACTTTTCATCAGACTCTGTCTCACCACTGAGACTGTTTTCACCCTGAGCCCACAGCTGTGCTCCGAGGACACATTTTTGAGTCACTTACTGTAGTTTACTGTATGTCCCAAATTGAGCGTAACTGTAACTCGAGACTTGAAAAGGACCTTTGCAGAACATGCCGCTCATGGGCAACATCAGGAAAGACTTAAACTGCTAATGTATGAAAACAAAATGTCTAAAGTGGTCAAATTTCAATGTATTCCTCATATGCACATATTTTCCTGTCAAACTACATTTTTGCTCAAATGCATTTATATGTTAAATCTATTTTCCTCTCACCACTTCTGCTCACAGCGCCAGCTTCACCTTTCTAGACTGCTTACAGACAAATGTGCGGAAGACCGAAATGTATTTTTTAAGATACAAAAAGGTATTGTGCAACCAAGGAGGATGTCATATGTTAACAGAAAAAAAACAGTAGTGCATCTTTGCTATATAGAGAAAAGGAAGCTTGTATTTTCTTAAACGTTTTATCTTGTGGTACCACACCAGGTCAAGTGAGGCTGCTGTGCCTTCCTATGGAAACATAAGCTAACAGTTATCAGCAGTTAGTCAGCAGAGCGCTGGCTGCTTTCATTCAAATACTCATGTGTATCTGACTTGCAGGATTTTCCACATCATTTGACATCTTAAACAAGTTGTGGTGGAAAATTACCACACAGCCTCATATATAACATCTCTGCTAACTATCTACCAGAGTCAAAGTCAACACAGAGTGAGGAAGAAAAGGTTCTTTGAAACTTTAAGTGAGTCGCCTGATAAGAAAAAAGAGACAGTAAGGAAGATAACTAATAGTTTCTACTGGTATGTAATGTGAAAATGCATTTGAAGACGTGATCAGTTTACCATCAGTGAATTGATTGATGAAGATCTAACAGAGTTTGGATGACAACAAACAGTGATATCTCTGCTAGACTAACAGAAAGAGAGTATTACAATGGATTAAGAAGATTAAGAAGATGAACAAGCACTGTTACTGACCTCCGTAAAAACTCCCGCTATCCCGGCTTGGCACGAGCCGTGCTCTTCCCCATATTTCTGCTTATAGTCTGTAAGAAAAAACAAACCACAAATTATTTCACTGTGTGCCTGAGCCAGCGTTTGCTGGAGTTTTTCCTGCATTCCATATGGAGCTAGTCAAAGTCCCAGTCCCATCCACGAGGAGTCTGGGGCCAGAAAGCAGACTGCAACACTGCATTCAACAAGAAGACCTCTCTTACTTAGAGTGGGGACACAGCGCTCTCAGGTTACAAAAATATTGAGCTTGGATCTGTGCAAAATGCACTGTCAATACGGTCCCATGCAAAGTCTGTCTGGCTTCTCCACAACTGTTGGCAACGAGAGTTATACGGAAGGAAGTGAAGTCCTGACCTGGGAGCACAATTAAGGTGTAAAACAGGCTTTGATGAATGGCTCTGAGTCACATATGAAAACATATGAAGCGCATATATGCATGAGTCAGCTTTAAATGTTATACAGCACATTATTTCTCAAATGGACCTTGATTTTTAGTGTTGCAGACGGTGCGCAAAGAAAAATAACCTGCGGCACAAATGGATTTGATTTACTACAATCATAACAAAATCGGATTTCTCTACCTTGCGAGCAAATAGTTCCATAAAAGCACCTGATTTCTGGAAAATCGAGCCAAAATCTGTTCTTCAAAATAGTTGGCATAATTACATCTTTGTGAAAATATTTTTCTTTTGCATAAAAGGGTGCATGAGGAATACAAACTCTCCATCACTCCATTGGACAAAATGCTCATATATTGTGTTAAGAAAACCCTTCAATAATAGGCGCTGGCTCTCGTCAAAGCACTGGTGTTGGATCGAGGAAAGGGAGATCACACTTCAAGCCTCTGCTGCTATGAAGATCACATGTCATGATAAAATGTAACCACAGAAGAGGATAAATAGACTAATTTATTTGATTTTTTTTCTTAAGAAATAAATCTTCAGGCTTTTAAAAGTCAATGTGAGAGGAACGATTACACTAAGTGCTCACAATTCATGTCCACACTGAGGCCATAACCTGCATCTTTGCTTGATTTTAAGGACTAAACAAATAAGATTAAGACCCCAGCAATGATCTTTTCTGTGTCTTTCTAATGTGAAAGGTTAATGTAATAATAAAATGAAGGAAAATCCAAATTAAATATGTAATAATACCTTCATAACAGGGGATGAGCGGCTTCATCTTGCCCTGAAGAGAGGGAGGAATGATGGAGCAGTACCCATGCGGAAGGATGTGCTCTGCGTCATAGTAGACGTTTTTCCAGCGGTGGGCACAGGCCTGCGAGAGAAAAGCAGGAACAAATTCAGACACATGTTCCTGCTGTAAACACAAACACTTCAAACTGCAGGCAGGCTTTCCTTGTTTAAGCTCTTTCCTCGCTGGGCTGGAGTCAGCGCGTCTCTGCGGCTGTCAAATAATCGTCAATGAGAGGGGGGATTAAAGCCCATCCATAACTCTGACCGTAACAGCCATGGTCTGTGGTGTGAATATCTCGGTCTGCAGCGTGAGGTCTGTGTTTCCTAAGCAGCGTTTAATGTGCAGCAGGAAAATCTTCAACATTTGTGTTTTAAAAGTTTTAATTTCAAAACAGCTCCTCCAGGCCTCATACAGGGAGCCGGAGAAGCCAAAAGTTCAGACAGCAGATCAAAAGACAGAGAATAAACTCCCACTTTATTATGCTGCTGCTGAAACAGGGGGTCCATTTCTGAAACTGACAGCGAGTAATTCTCAGAAACAATATTTTGCCGCCGTGTTTTTCAAAATAAAACATTCCACAGATCGATAAGAAAACAGGAGAATATAGACTCGATTTCAAACTCTGGCACAAATCAGGCAGCATAAATGTGTAAATGTGGTAATAATTTAGCACCCCGGGGGGATGGTGGTGGGGCTCCCGTGGCTCTGGGGACAGATCTGGACGCCTCTGTGCAGACAAAGTTCACTTCATTTCCCCTCGCACTGTTTAACTCCCCCACGCCCCCCCACACACACACACACACGCACACAGCCAATCTAAATGAATACAAGAGCTCGGCAGATTGCGGGCGCACACAGAGCGTCAGATGACTGTCTGGAAGCAAGATGCTGCGTTGAGTAACACTTGTGTTTCAAAGGACGGCTTTGACAACAGTAGTGGCAATACCAGCATGAACTCTCAATCTTGATTAGAAGCAGATTCTGGAAAAAAAGATCAATCAGCTGATATAAATGCAGCAAATAGGAGCTCTTGCAGCAGCTGACAAGTTCTGTCAAAAGAAGGTTTTTATGGTTGAGAGTCTGTGCTGCTGTTGTCATGTTGCTGTTCAGTTAAAGGGGCTCGCTGGGCACAAACAAGGCCTTCACTGAAAGCACAAAATGAAATCACCACTGTACACATCTGCCAAGCAGCCATTTCCCTCCTGTTGCACGGAAATGTGAGTCCATTTAGATTCAAGATTCAAGAGTTTTATTTGCCATTTGCACCTAAGTACATTGGAAGTTTACAACGAGTCAGCTTTAAGAAAAGAAAAAAGGTAAAAAAAAAAAAAGGCACAAGGTAATTACAGCACAAAATAAGTAGCACATTCAACTCAACACAATAAATAAATACATTATTAAAATATAAAACGCCCTCAGTGTAGTCAATAAATAAACTAAACTACCCTCTGCATAGGAACGATACCCCCAGAATACAAATATACAGTATATATGCTCCATCACCATGTGAGACCAGATAACCAGATGAGATTAAAAAAAAAAAAAAAAAGAGAGAGAGTCACCACCTTCTCTTTTATCATGTCTCCGTCTAGACGGCCAAAGAGTGAAAACTTGTTGTTATACAACTCTACACTCAAGCTCCCAAGACTGACAACTCCAAGAGCTTAAACTTTGGGTCAGGGTTTGGAAATCCTGCCAATACATTCCACTGAGGTATAAAAAAATGGACTAAAGACAAACATATTGAAAGGAATGGAGATTTAAAAGGACAGTTATCTGGATGTCTGGATTGGAAAGTGATTCTATTTGACAAGTATTCAAACACACACCTGTCATGAGCGTTTCAAGAGCGACCCGGTCCACCAGTCGCCTTCAGACCGTCCTGCAAGGCTGCTGGTTCCCTCGCTACCCACCGCAAGGGAGACGGGGGGTTAACGTTTAATGAAAGGCCGCCCTTGGACAGGACCACCGCAGAGGGTCTGAAGCCTAAACAAACTCTGCCAGCTGCCCTATGATCTCTGTGCAAATACTCAGCCAAGCACCTCAGGGATTAGCACCACTAGTTAGTTTCTCTAAATCCTTCTCTCCTTTTTTTTATAAACAACAATCTACTTTTGACAAACCCTGTTCCACTGACTCTTCCAGCTCCGAACACGAGGTAGATGTTTCACAGTATTATGTAACCACGCAGCACTTTCCAAATCTGTCTGACGTTAGTTGTTAGTCCAGTGTTGATTGTGCAAAAATTCAGTTTTTTACTTGTGCAAGTTAAAGCTTGTGAGCATGCAACACAGAATGGGGGGGGAAAGGCCTTTTTTTGCTATAGGAAAGGGTTGTAAAGTTGAGACCAGCTGTGGTTTTAACAGTGCGGTTCATGGTAAGACATTAGTAACAATGATGCCGCTCTAATCAGGCTGTTTGTACTGAGTATACATGGTACGCATTATACAATTTGGTGAGGCGAATGCGGCGTTTTGGTCCCTGAGCTCACCAGTATTTTGCCGTCGGCTCTGTCCTGGCGGGCCAAGCTGACACCCATCCACTCATCATCCCTGTCCCCTTGGCACGTCTTCCCACACGACTCTCTCGGCTTGTTTCCTGAAAGACAATGAGAGCAGTTTTTTGCACGATGTTGAGTCATCATGGACGGAGGATGTCTTGGAGCAAGATACTTGTTACTTGTCAGCCATTGTGAGCTTTTTTTTAGTTCTGGGTTTTAGGCGTTATTTCTGCTGAATGGGCGTGGGATGTTTACACAGTATAGATAAAACATTAGAAAAGGTTGTACAGCTGATATGGTCAATACTGTAAGTCACTTTTACAACAAAAAAAAAACAGCTATTATGACGTAGTATACTGAAGGTTGATATTTTTTAGGATCTTTGATATTTGAGTGTTAAACAAGTCTGATAACAATATATTGGCTGATATTCCATATTTTACATTAACACACAACATAAACACATATTTTCAAGGATAGGATGGATCCCTTTAGGGCTGCAACTAATGATTATTTTCATAAATGAGTAATCTGAATCGATGAATTGTCATCAGAAAACAATGAAAAATGCACATCACAATTTCCTCAAGCGTCAAAAGTGCACAAATAAATGTAAAAATCAAGATAACTTACTGTATACTGCTTTGTAATGCTATTGACATTAGTGAATCCTGGACCAGTTTATGAAGATGAAGATGATTAAGAACATAAATCCATCCAGTCCAAGTAAAATTAACATAAATGTGCATAATTAGGAGAATAAATCCAATAAAAAGACAATAGTGCTTCAGGGACAATTTATCTTTTTAACAGTCCAACTCTTAAATAATAGATTATTTCCTTCCCCCAAGTTTTATTCTCTTTCTCCCTGCAGACGACTGATTGTGATTCAGCACAATGGCATGCTGCTGTGTAGCATGTAGTGTGTCAGTGTGTGTTGTGTGTTCCCAGAGGCCCGTCAGAGTTCAGCTCCTCTGGTCCATGTGGCTCACTGAGCACCAAGCAGCACACACGCTCACTGTGATAATGTATGTTTTTTTTTTGGTGACACATTGACTGAGCACAGGGTTAATATTAAAGCTGTGCCTGCACCCCGGCTTTCTTGACCACAAGAACAGAGCTGAGGCTGAGAGAGGTTGGGGGTGGGGAGGGGGGTTTGAAGCTAAACTTTTTTGGCTCACATGCTTGGAAAATATTAGCAGAAGCATGAATTATATTTATCAAAAAATATTTATGGACCTCTGCACACACAGAACCCGCTTGTCTTTTTTTTTTGCGTGTCTCCATATAGCAGGTTGAGAAACTACAAGAACAACTGTGGCACTGTTAAGAGCAGTATAAGGCTGCATTATTCTGATAAAACAAAACAGATGCTTGGGGGAGTTTTAAAGCAAAGAGAGGACGAGGAAAAGCTGCAGGGAAAGCTCAGCATGTGTGTGTGTGTGTGTGTGGACTGTAGAACCAGATTTCTGTGAGATCACTGTTAATTTCTTTCAAGTTGTGTGTGTGGGTGCATGTGTTGTCCTGAGGCATGTACAGTAGTGTTCTTATATTCATGCTGTAGGCAGGCAGGCAGGCAGGCAGTGGTGACTGACCTCTTCCCAGATCCATCTCTGTGCAGCGTTGCTCTGGGTTGCTGTGAACTCGACACTTGTATACAGCTCCAGGAGAGTGCACAGAGCTACTGTAGGTAGAGTTGGCCTTTGGAGCTCCTACTATTACCCTGCAGAAATTGGGATAGAGGTGTAGCAGAGATGTTGCTTATTGTCTTTTGGGGGTCCCAAACCCCTAGGGTTAGAACCACTGTGTTACAGTATACTATATACATTGTGCAATAGCATGTACATAATATCATTTCATTGTTATATGTATGCTAGATCACTATAAATCTTCCAGTAAGTTATATACCAACAAACTGGGACAAACCTTACAGTATCTGTGCCACTGACAAAAAATGAAAATCTATTGCCAGCAGAAAAAGTTACAGTAGAAACAGAAATGGCTTTTTAATGAGGAATATTAAGCATTATTGTGTTGTATTCATTGGGTGTGGATCAAGCCTGAGGCTCCAACATTTGCTTCAAAAGTACAAATTCAAAACCTTACAGTATCTGTGCCACTGAATCCTTTAAATTAAAAAAAAAAAAAATGAAAGTCTATTGCCAGCAGAAAAAAGTTACAGTAAAAACAGAAAATGTCTTTTTCATGAGGAATATTAAGCATTATTGTTTTTCTGATTCATTGGGTGTGGATCAAGCCTGAGGCTCCAACATTTCTGCTTCCAAAAGTACAAATTGCATTGCATCATTGTGTTAATAAGAGCAATTTCCAGGAACAGTAAAAGCATGGGACTCACCAGCGTGTGTTGTCATGATAATGCTCCAGCACAGAGTAGCCAAAAAAACTAGAGTTTGGTCCTTTGAACACCAGAGGATGTTCTAAGTCTATATTGTAAGAATAAGCCACTGAAATAGAGAGATAGACATAAAAAACATTTTGTACTCCCGTTTTGTGTCTCCGAAGAGGAGCCATCCCTTTGCGCATCATGCGTAATTACGCGGTTAAAGTGTCCAAAAAGAAGAAGAAAAAAAGACAATAAGGAGGGATTGTCAGCTCTTCAGTGGTCAAACTGTTTCCAAACTATCTTTAAGTTGTGTTGCAGCATGTAGGCTGTATTTGCATGAAGGAAAAGCTTTGAGGAGGAAAGTGAACAGTCCGGTTAAATAACGGTGCGTCAGCTTCTCTCCATTCTTGTGTCAATCTGAGAAAGTTGTTGCTCGCAGGCTCTCCTGTCGTGGAGATAAATGCGGTCACTGGTGTCAAGTTAGCAAGAGGAAAAGCAGGGATAAGACCGGAAATACAGCAAGGTTCACTCAAAATAAAAGCATCGCCTCTGGTGCAGGAGTCATTCTATAACTAGGGGCACATTTCATGTCAACCAAAAAGTGAAGAAATCAGTTTTCTTTTTTGATAAATAATTTAGTTGTTACCATAATATACCCCCTAAATGTGCTAAATTCATAAATTGCCAAGTTTTAAAAGCTCTAATGACTTTTTAAATATGTTAATGACATTTGATTAATTATTTTGTCAACTGTGTTACAGACAAATGTTGTGTTATATAAAAACATGAACGAGATACTACACATTTGATAACACATTTGTTTGAAAGTGTTTGAGTCTATTCACCAGAGGGTTTTAAGGTTGTCTGTGTAACTGATTTGAAAATATGAATTTTGAGCTTCATAATGGACATTTTGTGGGATGCTATCAGGAAGGAGGAATATTTTTTCAACATAAATCCACATTACACTAAATTTAGAGTTATTCACCATCCTTATGTAAGACTTCCCTCTCTAAAGATATCCCCCATCATTTCTTGTTACAGTTTAGCCATAAAAAACACACGTAACACAGCTGACAGGACGAAGAGAAACCTTTCTTTAAGCTAAAAACGTTATTTTCATTACACAAATTTAAAACATTACAACATTAAAACTTTGACAGAATGTTTATGGAAGCTCAAACATAGCAAACTTGAACATTTTTAATCCATAGTTCTTAATAGAAAAATAAAATAAAATGACTTGTAAGTCTTGGGGGGTTTTAATGTGAAAGGTTAAACCGGATTGAGTGTTTTCATTCTGGTACACTGACATTGGTAACGCGGTCACGGATGGTTTTGAGGCTCAAAGCATCACATTTCAGCCCTCTGGGGGCTCCATTCAACCTAATGTGAGGAGATGAGGGCTCACTGCTGCCATCTAACGTTTCACAGTCAAAGTGAGCACTGTAACATCCTCATTAGGAGGTTTTAAAAAGCTTTATATTCAATGAGTTTATTGATTTTTATTTATTGGCACCAAACATCTCCAAAGGATATAATCTATTTTAAACTCAGCACAATAAAACAATGCTTTCACTGTTCTCAGGAATTAATTTATAATAAGAGAGATTTTGTTGCACAATTTTACTGAAATGAAAACCCACTTAAATCATCTTATTATATTGTATATCCTCCTGAGACCCAGCCCATTGACATGTGTCCTCTTTAGTGGACATTTTGTCCACATGCATGTCCTCTTACTCTTTTTAACCTACTCTATCAACCCCTGGTGTATTGTAAATAGGACATCATAGGCTTTCCAGTGATATGGCATGTGTTTTTTTAATCAATTTGAATGTATTCTTGGTTTAATATCACTCTACAGCCATAATCTGTTCATTTTTTTTTAGTCTTTTCACACTGAAATAGTCCTGTAGTCCAAAACAGTGGACAATAAAAATAAAGTTTAATAAGCCTTAATTGTAAGATTTTCTTTAAACCCTAAATAGGAAGGAAATCACACAAAAAATAAATTAGAAGAGACTTTTTTAGTCGGTTCCCAGGAGGATATTACAGCATTGGTTCCCAACATATTGGGCTTGTGTAAGAAAGCAATGCCTATACTTGCAACCCCCTTACTGTATGTCCACCAGTTGTGGCCAGTCAACCAAAGAATGGTATATATATATATAATACTTTTTAGATACATAAATTACAAGAAGAATGCAAGATTAATAAGGAGCATCTGAATATTGTTTTTTCTGCTTTTCTCATTGTCTTGTGGGGGTACCAACCCCTAGGGTTAGAACCACTGTCTTACAGTATACTATATACATTGTGCAATAACATCACATAATATCATTTCATTGTTATATGTATGGTAGATCACTATAAAGTTTAGCTCTGAGAATATCTAGTGAATGTACAGTGGACGTTTGTGCAGAAATAACTGCTGCAGCTCCTCCAGACCAACAGAGGTTTCCCGTGTCTTGTGAAGTGACGGGGCTCCGCAATGTTATCGTCTCCAACCAAAACTCCGGTGTCTCCCCTGTTCACTCTGGCTGCGGTCGGAAGGATTAGCTAGGATCAGCAGTGATTCATGGAGAGATCTTCGTCTGGTCAGCTAACATTACTGCCAAGCAGGTGAAGTATAGAGTGATATTGTGGTTTTAGCTGACGTGTGTCGCCTCACTGTTTTGACGGATGCTCGTTCATGTCTATGTAGAGCGAGCACAAGCCCCGACGCTGACTTTCGTTGACTTAACGGCCACAGGTGTCGCTGTTAACAAGCATTTCTGATTCTTACAAACAGTCCCTTTAAAAGGTAGGCATAATTGAGGGCGTGGCCGCTTTGAGTGACAGGTGGGTGCCGGACCATTTGGGTCAAATTAAATGATTTATGGACTTATTACAGGCATGTGACAGCCAGATACCAGATTTATTTCCCTCTTTTTTGCTCCTACTGTCTGCTACTACTCTCCTACTGAACCCCAAGTTGCTTCCCGGGCACTTCACAGCAGCCCACTGCTCCGAAATGCAAAGGATGGGTTGCAGAAAAGGTTTGGGAACCACTGGGTTAAATGCAGAGGTCAAATTTCATGTAGCCTATGTACCTGTATATGACAAATGTAATAACGTTTTTAAGTTGTTGTTTTTTTTTTAGCTGTAAAGACAATTTAAACAAATATAACAAGAATGTTTTTGAAGATTACCAAATCTAGCTTTAAATGAGGTTTTCCATGGTCCAATACGTGTATGTGTCCTCCTTCATATGGACAACTGCATGTTTGTTGTGGAGGAAAGAAATAAAAGTCAAACAAAGGTTTGCTGAAGTATGTGATCAACTACCAACAGGATCTTTAAAACCCAGATTTATTGTGATGTCTGCATTCCACATGCGTCTATATCAACATGTTGTTATCATACAGACAGGCTAAACCAGGTAATGAGATAAGCTATTGGATTTAACATGTAATAAGGAGAAAGGAGTGACAAAAGATGTTCTGTAAATAAGATTTTATTTGTTAGTCTGAAAATGTATAGCAAGTCATATAGTGCCCTATAGTACAGTCTTAATTATCATTATACAATTTACAGTTTTTGTGTTTTTGTGACTCTATGTCAGTGTAGTGACAAAATATAAAGCATAGAAAAGCTGTGTTACACAAACAAGGTCCAGAGGCCGGTATATCTTAACATGGTGCGAGTGCACAGTTAAAGGGTTGTTTACAGTTTTACAGAGGAAGTGATTCAGACAACAGCACAACACAGTACCCTATAAATCACCTGTCAGCATTGATACGTGATGATAATGATATAATTTATTGCACAAGCCAATCGGTATAAACACATTTCTAAAATAAAACAGAAAACAATTTCACTTCATCTAAAACGTATAAATTAACAAACTTAAATTTCAGAGTAAAACTAGATTTGTGGAAGATTTGTGTTTCTGGCATATATTCTCCAATTCCCTCATACCTTTAGATATGTTCACGCATACTGCACCCCACACACACACACACACACACACACTCACACACTCACACTTATGCCCCAGTGTGTGCTCAAACGCACGTACAAACACACATAAAATGACAAGAAATGCAGAAAGAAGGGCTTCTGATCGAATCCATGGCAGTCGTCCCCTTCAGCAGCAGCAGCAGCAGATTTTCATCCATAAATACCTGAATCGTTCACATCACGCTCATCGTAGCCAAGGCTGTGGAGGGACAGATATTGAAGGGATTCAATTAACCGTGCAATCATCAATGAAGTATTTTAATATCATATGTTTTAACTGCAAGAGGACTGAGGTCATGAAAGTATCCTCAGCAGGTAAGTAGATGCTTACAATTGGCTTTGAGTCCTCTTTGTCCAAAACCTTTTGTGCTTGGTCTGGAGGAAACTTGAGCATGGATGTAATCACTTTGGCCATCGTCTGTGGATGAGGAGCAAATATATGAATAAAAAAAAAAAAAGCTTTGACACATGATTCAAACTAAATCGAGCTTGTTCTTTGATAATTAAAGCCTAACAAGACAACAAAAAAAAAAAAAAAAATCAACTCCAGGCCTATCTGCCAGGGAGCATGCATTTCCCCATAAACACGTGGGATAATCAGAAACAGGGCTGCTGTGTAGGAAACCTAACCGCCCCAACTAACACTAAACAAGGCCAGCATGACTTTAAATGGCAAATCTGCGTCATGCAAGATGTATGTGCTAGCAGGCAGCCTGGGGGACATCCTCCGCACCGGGGTGGTCCGCCATGTTGCCATAAAGACTAACTGTTTGCTGAGGAGCTGCTGGGACAATCCTGCTGACTTTAGGACCATGTCAACGGCACTGTTAATTAGGGACATCACTGTTAATTTCACCTGAGAAAACTGGACACAACATGACTTTTATATGGCGTCATAAATGGTCTCACGTTTTTGTGTGTGGCGGGCGGAGGTCATTGGGTATACCGCTAAAAAAAATGGGATGGACTGACTCTCCGATATCATTAGTTATTATTTCAGTGCAATGGTTTTAAATCATCTCCTTTCAACTTAGAAAAAGAAATAAAAATCGGTGGTTCTTTCCAAAGCAAACACTGCTGTGTCATGTTTTAAGATATGATGTAGATGTAACCATTTGCAACATGAAAAAACAGCAGAATTATGATTTAAATAGCCTTGGATTGATGCAATCAAATGCACATTGAAATATCCATCCCCTTGTTATTCCTAGTTTTCAAAGTCAACCAACCATTTATCAAGATGGAGAAAGGTATTCACTATCTGACATTCAGAAATATTAGAAAATAGGAACTAAAAATACTATAATATATATAATAAATATATAATATTTAAGCATATAAACAATCACTTTTTTAAAAAAGTATAATACTGTAAGAAAATTAAAAAAAAAAGCATACTTTTGTTTCCCGTCCCATCATGTACTCAAACAACACCTTCCTCAGGTACTCATTCTCAGTAGGTTCGCTGCTGTTGTATACCGGTTCTGTGAAAACAAGCAAAAACAGCCATTTAATCACCTGGACACCTGGTCAGCCACACAATAATGCATACTTGAGTACGACTGTAATAATCACCTGACATATTCAAATAACATTTAATGAAGAATGTAACTGATTTAGATAGTTAAGCTTCTCTGGTACTGTTATTGTGCTTCATATATGTGAATATGTTTTTAAGTTTAAGTACCATTTTGGACAGGTCTCTCTGGTAAAAAAAAGATGATGTAACTCAAGAGACTTTCTATTTAAATATAGTAAAACACAAATACATAAATAAAGCATTACTATAAGATCTAAATCAGGATTCACTTCTAAAAACAAAATGTTTCTTGTCTAGTTTTAAGACTAGCATACAAACAATGCCCGTCACTGTCAAATACTCCAGCTGAATTCTGACAACCCAGAGCATCATGTTTGTGTTAGCAACCATACTGTATATAAACAGAGCCACTTTCTACACAGGTATCAGTTCAAATTAAGCACCAACTGTAAGCACAGGAAAGAATGGAGCGAGGCTCAGCATGAGCGCATTAATACCACAAGAGTCAGAGAGTGAACGTTTTACTTCCACGCCCAAAGCTATAACGCCATTATCCCTCTAAAAAAGCTCTGAATGGGAAAACTGTGTTGCAGCATGGACAGGGCTGGTAACACTTAAAGACTACTGCTGCTGCTGCTGCTTCTACCACTGAAATATCCCCATCAGGTCTTTTTAATATGGAACAACACCCACTCGCTCTCCGCTTATCTGGAATAATCATTTGGAGGACACCGATGCACCGAGAGAGGTTCGTGGGATTAGAGGACAGGAAAAGGTGATAGAGAAGAAGTGCAAACAACTCTTTGATCTCTTGTGTGGAGTAATGGATCACCAATAAATCCCAGAAGGCTTTGTCCTCCTGACCCCTTGTTGCCCCAGTGGAGCCTACCATCCCATCCCACATGAAACCCACATATAAACATCCCTCTGATCATCCCTTTCTACCTGAAACCAAAGCTCTGTGATTTAAGTGGGCTCAAACAGATTCATAATGAGAGGAAGAAGACGCTTTCACTACTGTAAGTAATCCAAAGGAAATACAGGTATTGCATGTGTATTGGAAGTAGAAGGATTTGAGAAGTCTGTGTGGGAAAAACGTTAAGACCAAAAATCTGCAAAACCCATTAAATCCAAGGATGGCTTCTTCACCGCCCCCCCCGCACCCCCCCTTCTGACAGCAGATTCTCTTTATTACACCAGCAGGGAAGCTCGAAGAGGAGGGTCGAATTCACTCAATCTGCCCCCATCTCTCGCTCTCTCACACACACCACGCTCAGTTTATGATATACTTGGGGATACGGCATTGACCCACAGTCAGCACCCAGAGGCTTACCGTAACCACAATGCGTATATGTCTAGCCCTAACCCTTACTCTAGTCTAACCTTAACCAAACCTTAATTATAACCGCAGCTAACCAGTAAGCCTAAAAATCACGCTTAGTTAGCTAAAATGTCCTCAAAGCATAGTTCAACTAGACCACACACCCACACACTTCTCAGGATCTGCATCTCTTGTTCCATCTCTGAATCCGTGACGTGCCTACTGGTAGTATGTCAAAACACCAACTCTGAGATCCTACAGAGCAGCTACGCTATGGTGACAATATCTATACAATTCATATAAATGTAGAAGTAAGGGATAATGTACAGCGAGCCAGTTGTTGTTGTGAAATAAACCCTGACAGGGCGATGCGACCCCGACGCCCTGAAGGAGTTTATTTCACAACAATGACCCGCTAGCTGTACATTATCCCGTTTATTACACGGCTACTTACTTAAGAAATCAATAATTTGACACAAAAAATGGTCCGGCAGAGTCCGAGATCAGAAGTGTGTCCATAGCAACGGTCTGTTATACATAGCAACAGTCTACTATAACGAAATAACAGACCATAGAACGCCGTAACTGACCGATCAGAATCAAATATTCAACAAATTTGTGTAATAATCTTATGTTAAGTGTTAAAAATCCCTATTACAAAAAAAGGTTATCTTATGCTGCAGGTGTATTTACTGTAGTGTATGTTATGTGTATGTTTCCCATGATATTGCACAGTGTTTAAGCATTTTGCATGGCATCGTTGTTGTGTTGAGCTAAAAGAGAAGTTGGCTCAAGAAGCAGAACTAAGTGTTTCATGGTGTTAACATTACCTTTGAATGTGCTCCCGAGGTGAGTTACAACAGTGGTTCGGTGGAAACATTTAATCTTGTCCTCAAGCGAGTGAATCTACCGTGGAGAAACACACACACACACACACATGCACAGATTAATCATTTAAGCAAAGGTTAAGTTTGACCCCAGTGGGTTCATTCTGTGCATTAGCCTAATGGTTCTTTGGGACATAATCACAGCATTTTGGGGAGCATCCTCGGGGGGATGTTTGTGAGAATGACGACGTGTGTGAGAAAAACTGTGGGAGGCGTTGCTGTGATTGTTTATAGGGTTAAACCAAATGTAAACAGATGTGCTTTGTAATTAAGTTGATGCAGCAGGAGAGCAGTAGCTCCTCTTGCTCGAGGGCCACAGAATCCTGGGAATACGCTGCATGGGATTCGCCCAACACTCACTCTCTCAACAAAGCCCTGCTCCTTCAGCCGAGCCTCGCTCAGCAACGTCGTCTTCTCGGCCAGCTGAGCCTGAGGTAGAGAAGGACACAACATTAACGTCAGTGAGAAGTGGAAGCTTTCTGGGGGAACAAGTAATGCAATGCATGAAGAAAACACGCATCACTGATAGACACATACAGTACTGTCCATCAGTGATGCACGTTTTCTTAATCAAACAATTGTTTTACAATGGTAATGGACTGGAATGATATGGATCCTAGTAACATACCTGTAGTTCTTCTGCGCTCATCTGTGCCCAAATAAAGAAGAAAAAAAATGGAAGATACTGTATGTTAACAATAGAATAATAAAGATACACAGTTATAATATTAATACATATATTCAGTCAGTTATGGCGCAATAATGATTAAATAAACAGTGCAGTTTACCTTTAAAGGATAAGTCTACTGATATTCTATATTTTTGTTATTGTCAATAAATCCTATTTAAAAAAAACAAAATCAACAACAGGTTGTTCCCTCTAGCAAATATTGTGTTAAAGGAACAATGTGTAGGATCTGGCGGTATCTAGCGGTGAGGTTGCAGAATGCAACCAACTGAAGCCTGTACCCGTGTGTCAAGCATGTAGAAGAACTACGGTGGTTGACGCAAAAACACGAACGTCCCTCTCTAGAGCCATTTCTTGTAAGAGTAGCGTAGGTCATTTGGAGCAGAGGTGGGAAGTGAGTGGTGAAGCAAGAGCGAGAGAGAGCGGCAGGAAAAGTAGCGAGTAACATTATCGACTCCAGCCCAAACAGGAAAAGTGATCAGAGTTTGGTTTGTCCGTTCTGGGCTACTGTAGAAACATTGAGGTGCAACATGGTGGACTTCATGAAGAGGACCCGCTCCCTATGTAGATATAAACGGCTCATTCTAAGGTAGCGAAAACACAACAATTCTTATTTTCAGATGATTATACACTAAAGAAAACATACTTTAACATACTGTATTTAATTTCTGCCAGTAGATCCCCCGAAATGTTACACATTGGTCCTTTAACGTATTGTGTTAAAGTATTGTGCATCCAAAGCCTGATGTCGCTTATTCCTCAGTGCTTTTTTGAAACCATATATTTTTGAGACCCGTTTTGGGAGCCACATACAGGTGGAAGAAGTCAGAAAGGGCTGAGAGGTGGACTAACACACTGTTGGTTTTGGTCTTAAATTGTATTTTTTGACAATAAAATGATAGAATAGCACCTGCCTTAACTTTTAAATGCACAGTACAATGAAAGGCCTGTTCATAACCAGTTTAGTCTGCACAGACAGTCTAAGCTGGACTTCATAAAGAGTGTTTGGTGTGCTGTCTCTATGGAGAGACACACTGACCCACTGTCTAAATGAATAATGGTTTGTGAGGCCCGTAGTAAGGAAAGGCCTCCCTGAGCATGAACCCATACAATCCACCCATAAAGTTATTACCTCACCAGGGAAAAATGCAGCAGAGAGAGCAGCGTAATTCTTTGTGTTTGTGTGCATCTGGACAAGGTAGAAGAACCAGCGCAGGGGTCTCATCGCACCTCGACACCTGGGTAAAATGTCTCCCTGGAGTACTTTTGTCCTACCTGGCCCCTCTCCAGTACGCACATCTTGCCTGCGAGTATTGCTGTGGTATAAATCTAAGGCCGAGAATCACCTCGTATGATGATAATTGAGAACAGGGATCAAGGCTGGCTGCTGCCCCGCAATCTCTGTTTTCCGAGGGGAACATTCCTGAGTGATTCAAACGAGCTTCACGGCATCCGGCGCGCTTTTGGAGAGCGGCCACACGACTGGAGCGAGAGGCTGATCAGAGCAAAGTATGTGAGCAAATTGTCCCTGGGCTTTTCAGGCGGAATCCTTCAATTACGAAGCAAGACAAAGGAAAAGATAACCGATAACTGCCAAGTCTGTTAACCTGAACGTGAACTTTTAAATAATATAAAAAGGTATCGCAAAAGGCCTCGAGGTACGGGCACAAAAAGGCGTCTGGATTAGGTTGTCATTCAAAACTAGTAATGCTTCCATCAGACAGGCTTTTTTCCCCCAAGGAGGAGAAGGTGCTGAAAAAAAAAGTGATTCATACAGCCATTGTTATTTCATGCAGTCATCGTAAAGTGACTTCACAATGGCTGATGATTTCAACAGAATCACTATATAGATTTAATCTAAACCTCCAGTCTCGTATATAATGGACTTTAATGGCTGCAGGTAGGATTTTCTACATCTGTGGAAAATGTTACCCAATACATCAGCCGTTTCTGACACCAATCACAGATGTGTGACCAGGTGAATACGTACAACGGGTCAGAAATGTTTGTACCTCAGTGGTGTCGAGGCCCTTTGCTTGCAACTCCTCCAGTTCTTTCTGAACCTGCCACACTCGCTCTCCCATCTCCTCCTCTCGACTCTGAAAAGTGAAAGAGAAAAAGAAAGAACAAAGGCTGAGTCATTTCCTATGTTTCATCTGAGCATCACAACTCAAGTATGTCGGTCTAATCAATGCCTTATTGCAGACTGCCCACCATTCATTTTGTTTGGAGACAGTAAGGGAGACGATTTTATACCAGACGCTGACTGTTCTTAAGTAATCATTTGACCGGTTTCCACTTACAGTATATATCATTCAGCGGGCGTTCACTGATGATTAAGGGAAGTTTTTTTTTTAGACCAGTGGTTCACTCAGGGAGGATATGTAGACAGATTGTGAAGTAGTGAAATTGATGACTTTATTAAAAATCTATATCCACATTAAGTCAGCTATAATAGTGGTTCCCAAACCCTTTCACATTAAGGACCCGTAAACTGAAGCACATTAGACCACGTACCCCTATTTGATAAGATTTTGTCTCAGGGTCCCCCATCTGATAGGGTTTTTGCTTTTAGATGTTTTATTTCAGAAAGTGTATGAAACCCATGACCAAAATAGTCATTCATTCTGTTATTGTGTTACTTATAGATGGAATTATAGTGAAAATAATTATAATTAATTATTCCCCTTTTTGCTGGGGACTTCCTAACCACCCTCCTTGGAGGTGCCCGAACGCCACTTTGAAAACCACCCTAACAATGTTGTGATCAAGAATGTGTGAAAACTAGTTAGCAAGTGAGCAAAGAAGCTGAAACAGTTAGCTTAAAGTGATAGATGAATGATTGAAGTAGTTCAATAACATCAGTTTATGCTAAATTGAAATAAACACATGTGGAGTTGTTGTCAGTGAAGGGGTACTTGAGTTCATCCGGTTGGCCATGTCTGAGAAAAAAGGTTGGGAACCACTGCTTTACTCTCTTCTAGTGTTGATATGGATATTTACTGTGTGTTTTTGCAGTTTCTGTGCAATGCCTGGATGACTTGCTGCTGTAACACAAGAATTTCCGCAATTCGGGATCCATCTAGATATTCTGATGTCGGATTTTTGTGTAAAATGATTGATTTCTTTAGCAAGTAGCCGTGTAATAAGCGGGATAATGTACCGCGAGCTGGTCATTGTTGTGAAATAAAACCCTTCAGGGCGATGCACTGCTTTGCATCGGGGGTCCACCAAATCGCCCTGTCGGGGTTTATTTCAATACAATGACCGTCTCGCTGCACGTTACCCCTTGCTTAGACTGAGGGGAGGAAGCTGCCAACTAGTGCAGTGAGAGCTTCCAAATGGAGGGTTAATTTCCTTTCCACGGTAAACCTACTGTATAAAATGGGGTCTTGTTTTCAGTGTCAGCGTTTTAGAGTACCTGTATAACCTCTTCATACTTCTGAACAGTTCTGTGCAAATCATCCTCCTTCTGGCCAATCGCCTTTCTGAGCTGACTGGCTTCTTCACGATGGCAACTGATGAGCTCCGCCTCTACAGTCTGGGCCTTCGCTGTGTCGAGGAAAGGGAAAGAAGCCAGAGTTAGCACATAAAACATTTATATATTCCAAACCGCTCAGTCACACTTCCCATCTGGAATGCCACACAGTTTAACCGTAGAGGAAACAAGGGAACACGGCAACTCGGACGCACTCTTTCCAAATGAAATGATCCCTTAATTTTGTTCCACCCAGTGTCGAGATTAAAATCATGTTTCCGTGTAGTTATTCCCCCCCCACTGTTGTACATGAAAGTCAATCACGTTCTACTTTGAGTTTCCATTTTTGGTTGCCTAAAAAACAAGACGTATGCTGAAATGATTTCACCACAACAAAAGAGAATGATCTCAATCGCTTATTTTCCCGTACTTTACATACAACACAGCTGTGAATCTCCTCAGTTTAATATCATTAACTATTTTCTCCTTCCTCACCAATGGTCTCCTTCACCGCTGAATCAAGTTCCCTCTCTCTCAAAGCCATCTGTGTGTTGAACTCCCTCATTAACTGCTTAATGGTAGAGTTGTGCTTCATCTCCAGATCCTCCAGCTCCAGTCTATTAGAACAGATAGCAGAGGAAATGTATTCAAATTAGTAAAAGACACCACCAAGCATGTGTTTAAATACTTAGCAACCTCTTGATTTTTCATTATAGATTCTCATTATCAACTCGCCATCATAAACTTACTTCAGCTTTTTCTCATTCTCCTCCAGCAGCTCTTTCTTCATGTACTCCAGGTCGTGATCGTGCTCCTTCCTCAGTACTCGCATGTCTTTCTGCAGCCTGATGAAGTCCTTGTGGATTTTCTCTTTCTCGTTCTTCACCTGACTCAGACTGTTCTTCAGAGACTCCAGAGAATCGCCGTCCGCTTCTTCTTGCATCGGAGAGTGGTTCTCCATCTCGGTTTGCTGCATGCTGCTACGTTCCACCTTCACCTCGGCCTCAAGTTGTGGTTGATTTTGTACCTGCTTCATAGTCGCCTGCTGTTCATCGAGCTGGGCATCCTTCTCACTAATTTCTTCTTTCAGGAGCTTTATTTCTGCGAGCAGGTTTCCATTCTGCACTTCTGCTTCTTTTAGCTTTTCCTCGATTTCGTGCAGTGCTGATTCAGTTTCTTTGAGATTCTCCCCTTGCTGCGCTGCATCTCTCTGAAGTGAGGACAGCTTCTCTTCGTACAAGCTTTTCACTTCCTCTAAAGACTTTTCTTTCTCGAGCCTCTCATTACTCAGAATCTGTTCAATTTCTTTCTCCTGCTCCTCCTTGAGCTTGACGAGCGCTTCCTCGAGTGTTTTTGATTTCTCCTCGAGTGTTTCTGCGTGTTGTTTGCCAGACACTTCATTGCTCTTGATTTCCTCCAGGCCGGTCTGAAGAGCCTTGATCGCTTGCTCTTTCTCCTCCAGCTGCGAGGTTAGCTGTTTTTTAATCTGACCGATTTTCTGCTCGGCTTTCTTCTTCAGCTCCGATACTTTCCGAGCGCTCTCCGCGGATAACTTCTCCTCGGCCGCTTTCAGACTCTCCTCTTTGCTCTTGATGATCTCCTCTTTCATCCTTTCAAATTCCTCCCTTTGACTTTCAAGCTTGTGTTGACACTTTTGGTTGTCTTCCTCAAGGGACCGGAGCTTTTCCACCATCTCCTGCTCCAAATTACCGTTCTGGGTGCACTGTATCTGGGTCTGCTGCAGCTGCTCCACCAACTCTCTCTTCTCATCATCCCTGATGCTGTGTTGCTGTTTGAGGTCGGCCGTGAGTTGCTCGCACTCGCTCGTCTTTAAGGCTAATTGCTCCTGAAGCTCACCGAGTCGACTAATGCTACTCTCCAGCTCCGAGGTGAGCCCGCTGACCTTCTGCTCCTTCTCGCTCAACGCCTGGTCCATCTCAGACTTGCTGATGGACTGATTGTCGATGCTTGCCGTCAGCCTTTGAAGGGCTTCGTTCTTTTCGGAGATTTCACGCTCCAGCTCGCCGAGCCTGGTCTGCAGAGATGCGATGGCGTTGTCATTCTGGGTGAGCTTTGTCTCCGTCTTCTTTTCATTCTCAGACAGACTGATCCTGAGTGCGTCTGCCTGCTCTAACGCAGACTTTCTCTCCTGCTCTAATCTCTCAATGTTCTCCTCCATTTGAGCAGCAGCCTGTTGCCTCTCTCTCAGCTGATTTATGGCTTCCTCCTTCTCTTTTATGCTACTCGATAGCTGATTTTTCAGGTCACTGGCGACGCTTTCCAGGTTACTGATGTGCACCTCGTTTGTTTTCACGCTTTCTGTTATGAGTCTGTTTGCTTCGCTCAGCTCCTCGATTTTCAGAGCTTGAGATTGAGAATGATTCTCTTTCTCGAGCGTTAAGGCTTTGACGTGCTCCGTGTGAGCGTTTACCTGAGCAGTCATCTGTTCTAATGAAATGCATAGATTTTTATTCTCCTCCAGCTGCTGGCGGAGATTCTCCTCTAAAGTGCGAATTCGATCTGCTTTAGCGAGGATGACGGTTTTGAGATTCACTACCTTTTTCTGGCTACAGAGCAGTCTGTCTTTCAGCTCTTTCAACCTACATTCAACTCTCTGACAGAGTTCATCAGATCCACACTCCACTTTAGCCTGAACCTCCTTACAGTGATGCTCCATTTGGTTTCTGATCACCATTAACTGCTGATTGAACTCTGCTTCCTTGGCTCGCAGCAGAACGGCAGTTTCCTCAAATTTATTCTGCATCTCCTCGCTTTCCTTACATCTGGAGCCTTCCAGTGCTTTTCGCTGCTTCTCTGCTTCCTTCAACTTTCCCGACAAGGTCTTGACCTTCTCTCTGCTCTCTTCCTTTATCGTGTTGAGCTTGTCTTGGAGGGAGTTTCTTTCGTTCAGAGCCTGATTGAGGTTCCTCTCCACCGATTCCATTTGCTCTTTGAGCATCGCTTCGCCCTGAGACAAACTTTCAAGCTTGACCGCTGCTTCGTTAAGCTCTTCCTGCAGCTTCTGCACGGTGGTTTCTCGGATTGCCAGGTCCTCCTTTAAATCCTTTATTTCGCACGACGTTTGCTCGTTTTCCTCTTTGCCTCTGCTGAGCTGCTGAGACATTTCCTCCAGTTCCTGAGCCTTCTCCTGTAGTACGTGTGAGTGTTTCTCCGTTAACTCTTCCTCCTGCTGCCTTAACTTCTCCTGCCAACGGTGCTCCAGCTCCTCGACCTCATGCTTATGCGTGTCGTGTAGCTTCCCCACTTCCTCCTTATGGTTGGCCTGCAGCTCTGACACTGTACTGCTGAGGCCTTGGGAACTTTTTTGGGCCATCTCCACAATTTTCTCTTGAACTTGCTGCTCCGTCTGCTGGAGCTCTCTCTCCTTCTTTGCGAGTTCCTGCTTCATGTTTTCCTCATTCTGCTGAAGCTTTTTCTTAAAACTCTCGTGCATTTCTTTGGCCTTGTGTTTAAACTTTTCCATTTTTGTCTCCTGTGTTTTCAGCTTGGCTTCCAGCTCAGTTATGGCATTTTTCATCTTCTTCTCGTGGGCAGCCTTTTCATCATCCAGCTGTTTCTTGAGGCGAGTGTGTTCTTCCTGCTTAGTGTTCAGTTCTGCGGTAAATGACTTCTCCTGCTCCGAGAGCTCCTTTTTGGTCTGTTGTAATTGGTGCTCGAGTTCTTGAAGCGACTTCTCTTTTTGTTGACAGTCATTCTTTGTTACTTCCAACTGATGCTCCAAATCTGCCAAATCCTTCTTACATTGATCAAGATCCTCTGACATCTTACTTAACTGTGCATTCGAGTCCTTTAGGCTCCCACTTTCCAGCTGGGACTGTGATAAACATTGCTGCAGCTCCTCCAGCTCCTTAACCGTGACATTTAATTTTTGTATAGTGGAATGTGACTCATCTTGTAGTGTTTTTTCTCTTAGGACGTGTTCTTTAATTTCCTTTTCCTTTTCCGTCAGAACAATCCTCAACGCGTTAAGTTCCTCCTTCAGAGTTTTCTCTACACCTCCAAGTGACTGCTCGTGCTCCTGTTTGATATTTGCGAGCTCTGCATTGTGCTTTTCCATGTGATCCTGAAACCTCTTCTCATGTTCCTGCAGAGCTGAACTATGAGCATCCTCAGCTGCCGCCAACTTCTCCTCCAGAAGCTGTTTACTCTTCAAAGCCTCAGAAAGTTCAGCGGTAACTGCCTCCAGCTCTGCTTGCTTTGCATCCAGTTTCTCCAAAGTTTTCTGGTTCATGTCTTCAACGTGTGCTTGGAACTGCTGCTCTTTATCTTTCAGAAGAGCCTCCACTTCAGCTCTGTGTTTTTCCTTGAGCTCCTCGAGAGCAGCGTTATTCTGCTGGGCGCCCTTGTGCTGGGCGCCTTTGTGCTTTTCCAGCTGCCCCCGGTGCTTTTCCTTTAATGCGGAGATTTGCTCTTTGTGTTTAGCCTTCAGCTCGTCCATCTGACTGGAAAGTTCACGGGACAGACTGGATCCATCTTGTGAGATCTTCTCCAGAGAGCTCTCCAGCTCCAATACTCTCTGCAATCGCATACACGTAGGTTGTTAGATCATTCTGTAACGCCACAGATTCAGACAGAATAACAGATTCACAGAATACTGAGACAACTATAAAAACAAATGGTCAACAATTAAAATATTTTTAACAATGGGATGGTACTGAATCAGTGTATTTATTACCAAATATTCAAGGCTTCAATATGTGGTATTTCTGTGTAACAGCATAAAAGCCTGTTCAGATTTACCTTTACACTATTATAGCACTTGTATCTACCCCTGTTCCATGTGAAATTACTTAAAAAATAGATTTATAAAAATATATTCTTTATTTTATGAGTCCAAAATGATAGGTAGGTACATTCATCATTAGTAGTATGATTTTATATAAATCCATCTTCCCCCCCTCTATGTGTGTGTGTGTGTGTGTGTGTGTGTGTGTGTGTGTATGTGTGTGTGTGTGTGTGCTTCAGCAGAACGATTTTTGAAAAAATATCTAATTGCGATTATTTTGCCTGATATTGCAATTGCAATATGATTTTCATTTTTACATAATTTTCTTTGAAAAACATTAAAATGATTATGGAGTGATTTTTGCAAGGATCGGTACCAAACAAAGATGTTTTCTTAAGTCTATAGAATATGATGTGTAGGCCAGGACATCTCTGCAGCACCACAATATTGAATTTAAAATGGTATTTTGACTAAATACATAAATCAAATAATATAAATGCTACTTTTGTACACCAACTAACATGGAAATGAACAAAGATTTTTGCCCCAAAGAGTTCAGTCAGCCCTAATTAATAGGTCTAATATTATCCTAGTAACTAATGTTTTTTTTTTTTTTTTCAAAAAAAACAACTCACAGTTCGTGCAGCTTCCAGCTCCAGCTGTATCTCTTTGACCCTGTTATCAGCTTCATTCCTCAGAGCCGTCTTCTGTAACTCTACGTCCTCCAGAGCCAGAGAGGACTGCTGCTCCCGCTCCTTCCCTAACTGGGAAAACTCCTCTTTGCATTGCTCCTAAATACACAAGCAGCACAAGCAGGTCGCATCAAAATCTACTTATTTTTCATCTGATTTACTTGATGATGTTGCGAAAATTAAACAAATGAAAACCTTTGGCACATACCACAGCTTTGTTGATTCTGGCACTCATCTCTTCTTCTTTAGCAGCCAAAGCTTCGTTGTGGAGTTTTTCCATTTTGGCGACCGTTTCCTCCGATGATCTCTAATAACATTAATAATAATAATAATAAAAATAAATCAGATTTATATAGTGCTTTTCTGTGTTCTCATAGACACTTTGCAGCACAACATACATTATAAATATCAACAAAAGGAACCTGTTTTTTTCATGTAAACACTATTCAGTGAGTCAATGTTACTACTTAGCTTCTATTAAGTGACTATAATATGTCATATTCAAAGAAACACAACCAAAATAGCCGACTCAAGGGGTAATGCCAGTAATATGAATGTACTAATGACTTCTTGGAAATGAAAACAAATGCATGAGTATACAGCAGACGTCACTTCCTGACCTTCATGATGGTGACGACCTCCTGTTTGACTCGTGTGAGTTCCTGCTGCAGAGTCTTCCTCTCTTCCTCGCTGGCCCTTTCGACCTCTTTCACTTGCTCCTCCAGCTGAACCTGCAGCTGCTTTCGGGCTTCGTCCGCCTTCTGAGCTACACTCAGCGCCCGCTCAAGTTCCTCAAATGCTTTTAAGAAAAAAAAAAAAAAAAACAACAACAACACATCAATAACATATCCAAAGAAATCTATTTAAATGTACACTGACAGAAGTTGTAAGAGGCCCCGGGGTAGACCCCGAACACGTTGGAGATTAGATATCTCATCTGGCCTGGGAACACCTCGGGGTCCCCCCAAGAAGAGCTTGTAAATGTTGCTGGGGAGAGGGACGTCTGGAATATCCTGCTAAGCCTGCTGCCCCCCGCGACCCGACCCCGGATGAGTGGAAGATAATGGATGGATGGATGAATTTCACTCACCTGATTTCTCAGCCTTCTCTTTCTGTTCCTGTAATTCTTCTTTCTGGGCCGTAACCTGCTGGACTCTGGAGCGGAGCTGTGCGACCTCGTCTTCTTTCATTTCCAGAGTCTCATGCATCTGGCGCTTTGTCTCAGCGATGACCATTCCCTGAAAAGCCATGAAAAATAATAATCAACCTTTTAACTGTACGGTCCGAGCAAATGAATTGAAATTGAAATTGATCTTGATTTGATAAGTTCTATCTGTGTATTTGACACCCTAACTCAAGCTCAAGTGTCTGTAATTGTTCTTGACTTTAAGTGCTTTCAGCATTCCTCACACAGATCTCATGAGCTGCTGTCCATCCTGCAGAGCTGGGGTCAAAGATTAAGGGAAACGATATGGGGCTTCATGGTGTCTGACTCAGAGTAAAAAAACATGTCATGTCTCATACAGGACCTTAAATCAAGATCAGACTAAAGCCTGAAAAACTCCTCCCTCACCTTGTCCTGCTCCAGTTGCTCAATGAGGTTCTTGGCATCGCGCAGCTGAGTGATCAACTTCGTCTTTTCTGTTGTGTGCAGCTCCTATAAACACAACATATTTGACACAATTACAAATGATAATGTCACGTACTTTACACAGGGACATTTCTGATTTTTTTTTTATATGCTTTTGGTCAGATAACTTCAAAATGTTTTCTGCACCACCCAGGATGCCTCACCCACAAGCCAAACAACCAGAGAGTGTACACAAGGCCAGCTAAACCAACAAGCCGACCCAAATTACAGCCCAGTTCAGCAGCAGTGGCATGTAGTAGCCGTGTCTCTGTGGCACTGCTGTGTAACTAGTGGTTACTAAACAGGAAATGCTGGGATGTCTGTATTGCTGTGTTGTTTGATCTACGCAGCCTTTGGGTTAACAGGTTCAAAAATTGATAAATGTATAGTTTTACTGTAAATATACAAAAAACAAGCCAATACATTACTATGTCAACCAGACTGCAAATAATAAATTCAAAAAATCCCTGAGCTGAATGTCTGGAATCGTAGACAGATGGTCTTTTTTATGGGATATTTGTCTGAGGCAGATGATGAGCACAGCACATCCCAGCAGTTCCAGGATGCCTTCATGCTGCTTAAGAGGGCTAAACGCCTGTTAACCTCTGCTTTTTCCCGACACAGGAAAGGCCCTGTTCCCAAACAGACTGAAGATTCAACACAACATTTACGACAAAAAAAAATGTCAATCAAAAGACAACACTGACTGAGTTGTCTATTATCACAGTGTCAGACGTTTTTGTTATCAGACGCCGCAGAACATCAGAGCAGCGATGGACAAGCTGAACAAACCGATCATAACTACTGAAGCAAAATGTTTTGGAATCTATGAAAACATCGGTTCATGTCATGTCAGCGTGATATGACATGAACTTCCTCCTCGTCCTGGAGCTTCGCCAGAGAATTTGGATGTTCGGACTCTTGAGAGCCACAGCAATCCACTGTGTCATTGAGATAATTGAGTCGCATTATCTGCCAGAGACATTTTGCAGCACATTATTACCCTAAACAGTAAACACACTGTTCTCAGGCCAGCCTCATTTCAATCAAACCTCTTCATAATTGCAGTTTACCGTCACATCAATTTCTAGTGAGTGGCTGAAGGAAACTACTACTTTTTAAAATACCTTGACAAAGTAATGAGTATAAGCAGATATCATCTCTGCAAAATGAAAGTATGACCATGGTTGCCACTCCACAGTATCATTGCCATTAAAACACATGTTAGCCACCTTCATCTTCTCCAGCTCCTGCAGTCTCTCCTGCAGCTGCTCCTGCAGAGTTTCGTTCTCGCTGCCCAGCTGGGCGCTGCGCTCCTTGTGTGTTCGCATCACTTCTTTGCACTTCTGCAGCAGGTTTTCCTGCCTCGTCACTCTCTTCTGCAGAGCCTCCATAAGTTTGGTTGGATCACTGTTGCCCTCTCCTGCCCAGAAAATAAAATGCACCGGTTAAAAAAAAAAATAACATTAAATAGAAAATGATTCTCATAAAAGTCTCATATACAGTAACTTAATGTTTTGATTCAAACCAAAATACAAAATATACATAAATGATCTGTTTACCCTCAGTGACTTCATGCTCCTTCGAAGGACTTTGTGTGGACGAGTCTGGATCTGCGTCTTCAGATTGAGGGCCGTCACCATCAGGTGGCAAAGCACCGCCAGAGAACCCCTTGGCTCGTTTCTTCAACAGAGCAACCTGTTTGAAAGAGCAAAAAAACACGGTATATTTAACTTTTAATATACATAATACCACTTATTTTTGCTTTTATTTGTACTGTTTTGCAATTATTGCAAGTGCATGAAGGACACTGACCCAATTGCTAAGATTTAAGTTAATATATCACAACATAGAATATATTAAGTTGATCACGTCTCTGACTTTATGTAAAATATTGCCACATTTATTAGTTGATCACTGCAGTAAAATTAGCATTATTAACTTCTTTGGTTTCTATCTTTGTTAATCAGCCATGTTTATTCAAAGTACTGTATATGAGCACATGACTGTAGGTTGTTGCAGCATTTGAACATTTTTCAAGTATTGTACAGGTAAAGATTAAACTTCTGCCCGACTTTGTAAATCCTTAAAAGCTGCAGACTTTGCCCCACATAAAAAAAACAAACAAAAAAAAAAAAAACATATCCATAATGCAAGCATCCATGTACCAACACTTACCTGTGTTTGGAGTACAGAGATCATCTGGTCTTTCTCTTCCAGCGCAGCATCAAACTCGTCTTGTAGGTGTTTCTTTGCCTGCTGGTCCATTTGAAGCTCCTAGAGATCATTCGATATGTTCACTCACACGTAAATATTTCATCAAAGAAGAAGACACATATTGATCTAGAGAGACCACAACATTCAAAAAACATATCGCCATACCTCCCGCAGCTCCCCTATCCTGCGGAGAGCTTTATCTTGACTCTGACTGAGGATGACCTGAGGGGAAGGAGAGCAGAAATGAACATCAGGAAAAACACAATACCGTATCAAAAATAAAATATTAACCAACATGGTAGTTATAAGAAATTACCTGTGTTTTTTCTTTATCTCGTTGTACTGTTCGGTAGGCAGTAACCAGCTGTAAGGTTAAGAAGTGGAGGCAAGTAAAAGGGGAAGAAACAAAGAAAGAAAGGAAGAAAGAACGTAAGAAAGAAAGAGGAAATAATTAATGAGGATACATCAAAGTAGGGCTGCCTCCTCTTAGTCGAAAAATTAATCATTTTGGTCTTAATTGGCTAAGATTTCTTTTGTCAGCGTGGTGCTTTTGTGTGATTCTTTGTGGAGAAACTCACAAATTTGTCAATTAAATCAACTAATCGATTAGTTGACCAAATAAGTGTTAAGGCCCTGACACACCGAGCCGACGGTCTGGCGTCGGAGAATTTGGGGCCGTCGTTGAGCGTCTGTTGACCTACTTTTTGCGGTGTGTCCCACACCGTCGGGTCTAGTCTGCCTGTATCAGAGGTTTTTTGGCTGATTCAGCATGTTGAATCAGCGGCGGAGCCCGTCGGTGAGAGAAATCACTCTGATTGGCTGTTCAGCTTCGGTGCACGAGAAGAGAAAACGGACGTGGGGAAAGCAAGCCAACGAGTAAAGCCAAGAGGGCAGAGAGGCTTCACATCTTTCATCTTCTTCTCATCTGATCATTCTAATACACGGATATTTTCACAACTACATGGCCATCTGGAATGAATCTAAGTGGTGAGTGAGAGTGGTGTGAAAATGGTCGGCAAACGCCGCTTTGTTTCATGTATGTATCATAACACCGGCTTGTATATCCGCCGTTCTCAGTCTTCCGGTTTTCCTTTTTGAATGACAAACACAGAATACCACGACTAGCTGGTGTGGGGAGTTATTTCCTCTCACACAGGCGCAGAACGTATGTGCTAACTGCCCGTTGGCTGTAGTCTTTGCGGTGTGTTTAAGTGCAGCTTTTTGGCCAAGACAAAGGCGACATGAGGCGGCGCAGCTGGAGGCCTTCGTCTCTGCTAGTTCTTTGGTGTGAGCTTGGTTTGTCCCCAGCTTTAGACGACTAAGAATTTCTTTGGTCGAGGACAACCCTACATCATAGTAACTATAATTAAACACGTCTATGGTTATACACTAAACAGGTGGACAACTATACATCTGAATCTTCTGGGAGCTGTTTTCTGTTGGATTCTCACCTCTGAGTACTTCCCTCTGTACTTCCCCAGGCTCCTCTCCACTCTAAGCAGTCGGTGCACCAGCTGCTCTTTGGAGAGCGTCTCTGCGCTCCCTGGTGGCTCCTCAGCTTCACTCTCGATGTCTGAGGGGGGATCGTATGTGGGGGCGCCCGGGGAGTCGTTTTCTCCCAAAGGTGTCAGGGATTCACGCGATGAGCTTCGGACCAGGTTTTCTTTAGAGGGGGAGCGGAACAGGTTTTCAGCCCGAGTGGCACCACCGCGAATCAACGACTCCATCGAAGGAACTCTTAACTGCAGTTTCTGTGCAAATGACGGCGTCTCCTCTCTCTGTCAAGAAATTGCATAAAAAGCTAATATCAAACAAAGAATGTGCAACAGCATTAACGTCAAATCTCGCATTAACAGAATTAACATTGACGAAGATCGGATTGGTAATAAACTCACATGAGGAGAAGCACTTCCATCCCCGTTGATGCTACCTCTGGGAGATCTCGCCGGTCCTTTAGGGGTGCTCTGCAGATAAAAAGACATTATGAGAGAAAAGGAAAAGTGCGCTAGTGGACTAGTGGCTAGTGGTGGCCAGTTAGTCATCCACACCCAGCGTGGCTCTCCCTGATTACTCTGGAGGGAGCAATATTAGTATTGCTGGGAGCAATGCAGGGGCAATGGGTACCCTCATGCAACTTGGAAAAAACAGAGGGGTTAAATACATAAAAGAAGGCATCTCTACTGTACATTAAACAAAAAGGGTTAAAACTAGACTACAGAACAGCCATGAGGTCAGAACAAACAGACAGTTAAAAGTCAAGGAGAGCTTGGTATTTGAATTAAAGATGCTTGGCAGTGCCGTGTGCAGCTGTATTACGAGAGCACGAGAGAGTCATAACTGAAGATAGTGAACATTTAGCAGCCTTAGTTGGTTTAGTTGTTGACTTGTTAGAGGCAGGATCACAGTAAGCAAATGTTCTCCTCCCTTGTCCAGCTCCGAGCTACTCCTTCCTCTGGATGACTGTGCAAAACATTTATGTCCTGTTTCTTGTGGAAAAGTTCTTAATGAGACGGGAGTCACTTCCAGGATCTGTTTTAGCTGATTATGCAGCAATGGGCATTGTAGTTTTTTTTTGTGGGTGAGCTGGTGGTGAGCTTTAAAACCAAATGATTAAATGTATTTTCTGCTGCGTTTAGGGCCAGTTGTTTGCTTCAATGAGTGTGTGAATGTGTGTCAACGGACCTAAATTAATATGAAGGCTGATTTAACTGTAAGTGCTACTATCTAGAGGGTATATTGATGAAGATTGTAAGAAAACTCCTTATTTAAACAAGCCGATGCTTGATTGCTTTCATACTCAGGTTTATGTGAATGAACAGGAATAAAAGGACCAAATTTAAAAACTTTATACAGCATACAATACTTACTGACTTCTTTCACTACTTCACCATGTGTGTCTGTCATCCCATGTAGATGCTCGTCACCAACCAAGACTTGAATGCTGATTCTACTGTGTTTCAGTGCTGCACGTCCAAACACTTCCCAATTCTCACAGACAACAAATGACTGACTATATTCAAAGTGGTTCTGAATCCAAAATCCTCAAAATAGTAAAAATTACAACTGCCGGCTTCATCAAGTACCAACACAAACATTATTCCAAGAGACAGAAAGATTCCTTGAATAAATCTCTTGACAAATGACAAACATAATAGCTGTCAAAACAAGTTTTGTACTTCCAAAATAAAAGTGCAAAAACCAACAAAATGAGTGAATGAACGAGATTTTGAGTTTGATGGGATTACTGTCATTGGATTGAGCGATTAAACATTTGTGTTAATGTGAGGACATGTTTGAATAAGGCGTAAATGGAACGTGACAAAGACATTGTGATGGATTTATGATTTGTGGTTAATCACAAGAGATGACAATGACACCGGTTGCAACACTCCGGTCTAGCTGCAACACATTCAAATTCTCCAGACTGTGGAGCAATAAATTAGAGCTGCACTGATTAATCAATTAGTTGTTAAATTAATCAGGAACTATTTTGATAAATGATTAATCAGTTTGAGTCATTTTTAAGAACAAAAAAGTAAAAATCCTCTGATTCCAGCTTCTTTAATGTGAATAATTTCTGTTTTCTTTACTCCTCTGTGACAGTAAAAACTCAATATCTTTGAGTTGTGGACAAAACAAGATATTTGAGGACGTCACCTTTGGTTTGGAAAACACTGATCAACATTTTTCCCCATTTCCTGACATTTTATAGACCAAACAACTAATCGATTAATCGAGAAAATAATCAACGAATTAATCGACGATGCAAATAATCATTAATAATCAGTCCTACAATAAATCACTGATCCCTAAATGATACTGTTATATTATAACTGTTTATATATAATTATATATTTTCAATTAAATTATATTTAGCCGAGGTGTAATAAAGAGTTACGAGGCATACACTCAAACATTAATTTACCTACTTAAGCAGTTTACTGACTTTAGTAAACATTGACAAGGTTGTTACCACTGACCCCAATAGAAGTTATTCATAGTTTTTCCCATTAATGTCTAATGTTAATACAAAATAATCATATCACTGTACAATATTAACAATACTAAATATAAACGGTTGGGGTAATTAACCTAAATCAGCATTTGAAATTAGATTTTTTTACATATACCTTACAGGAACTGCAGTTAATGAATAGTCCAAACACAAAATATCTATTTACATAAAAAACAAAAACACTTGACATTACATTTACATCAAATATATCTCAAACATTTAAACAGACATACAAAAATGTTAGCAAAATGATTTTACTGTATGCATTTAATATCTGTTTGATGACGAATTGTTTCAAATGTCGTTTTCCTCTCGTCTTCTTACTGCCTCCACATATGAACACACACATCATCTAGTTTTTTGAGCTCCACAGATGCATCTATAAGGGTGCTCTGGTCTGTTTGTTTATTTGGAAAAGTTACTTAACAGCTTTAAAAAAAAAAAAGCCTCCCATAACTTGTAAAATGAAAACTTAAACTCTCCAAATAAACAGACTTGTGGGGAGAAGGGACAAAGGCCATCAGGCAACATAACAGGGTGTCTATGAGGCAAGCAACTAAGGATGCCTAAAGACAAGGGGGGCAATCTTCAATTCGGTGACAGATTATAAGAAACTGAAAGGTAGGGCAATAAACCAACATACGGCAGAAAGCACACAAGCTTCTATCCCACAATGGAAACCATAACTCCCATTAGATGCAGGGTTAGCCTAGATATGAGATGCCTTCTTGTTGCTAAATCCAAAGGAAACAGGAGACAGAGAGCAGGGAACAAGCTGTCCCTACTTGGGCCACAGTCCTCTACCGATTCCCCAAAGGCACGGAGACAGGAGGAAGGAACGGGGCAAGAGGAGGAGGAGGAGGAGGCGGAGGAGGAGAAAGATGAGACAGGAAGTGAGGACAAACTCACCACACTGGCTACCTGGGCTGTTTTGGGTTGTTTTGAATGGTCCAGAGCAAAGATAGTATACTCAGAGAGAAAAGCGGGCTCGGCTATCATCCCGGCCAGCATCTGACCCCGTCAGTGCAGTAACGGGACGAAAGGTAGGGAAAGGAGAGGAACACAGAGAGCAATGAGAAAAACAACACCATGAGTGTGAAATAGCGCTGAAGGGAGTGTCTGGCCAGATCGCCGAGACGAGGCTGGCCGAGAGAGACTGAGATGGATGAAAAGAGAGAGAGAGAGAGAGAGAGAGAGAGAGAAAGAGAGAGACTACATGGGATAGGAAGAAAAATGAGAAAAGCAGGAAAGTGAAACACTCAATCAACATTAATGTTATGAATAACAGTTTGACATCTCTGCATGTACAGTCTTCGGTTATAATGTTATCAAAAATCTGCTAAATCTGCCTCCGATGAGCAAAATACTTTCAGAGATGTCAAAGTGTTAAGAGATTTGTGAGGTGAAAAAAGATGCTGCGATGGTAAGAACCCTCTAAGTTGATGGGCCCGAGTTACAAAACAACACATATGTGCCTCCAAAGGATAAGGGAGAAAGTCCAGTATAGAAACCTGAGCAAAAGGGGGGCACGGTCACTCTTCCAGTCTGCAGTGTTGAACTGTAGAAAGCTTGTCACGAATAAGCAATTAAGCCCATTTTTAGATCTAACGATCAAACAGCCAAGACTGTAAACATCCATATCCGAGCTCTAAAATAGATTAACATGCTGTTGCATCATCAATCTTATATTCATGGTCGGTACTTCGTCATTACCGGTCTACCTCTGTCTAATGAATCAAAGACGTCTTGCATAAACTTGCCCATATAATCCACGGGGGGAAAAAATATTGCAACAAATCAACAGAGAAAGAAAAACACAGAGAGAAGGATACATCAATTATTCATACACATACTGAAATATGGTCTGCACGCCACCATTAAAAGGCTCTTCCTAATGGATCTAAGTGAGAAGCTCTTTTGGCAGCAGTATAATAAAGAAAAATAACTTATATTGTGTCATTAAATGAGCTAGTATATAGCTTATATAGATATATGAAAGACCATATTATAATGTAGATGAATTTCGACTTCATTGTCCCGTGTGATAATACATGCAGTTAAATGGAGGGAAAGCTTAACAGACCGTACCTGTATATGATGAGATCACAGTGCGGATTGCTCTACAAGATCAGTTATAACAATGTTATTCCAGCTCATGTGTTCTCATGAAATCATAAGGACAGATTGTGTCGTCAAGATCGTCAGTAGCCTACCCTCTTTGAAAACTCAAAGCACTACTTGGTCGCTGATTTCCTTTCACTTGGCACAGCAATCAAAAAAGGGGGACTGGTTTGTTATTGTGGGAGCATTAAGCACAACAAAACACAAGACTGACAGAAACATTATTCTGTGTTGGAAATTAGCATATAAGCTGGGGGGAGAGAACATGACATTTCAGCGGGCTGCAGTTTGAGCTCAAAGATAAATAAACATGTATCTATCAGAGGCTGACCCCATGCTCACCTCTCTGTCACTGGGAGATGGCGAGCCATCGTGAGGAAACGGAGGGGTTTGACTGCTGCGCCGATCTCCACTGCCCATCTGTTAGAAAAAATAAAATAGTATCTCTATCAAAAACACAGCATCCTATCCATAACTATGATCTTTCTTATTATGATATGGTTTTGGTTCACTGACATACAATAATTTGATGAACCATTATAATACTGCCTAATATATTCCCAGAGTCTTTGTGCTCTCTCGTCTCGCAGGCCTCCATGGATCAGAGTTACACCTGGATCGTGGTTGCACCTGTTGCCGTGGCCCTGCTTGACATCCACTGCTACTATCATTATTATCAGTAATTTTTCTATTATTATTACTGCTATTATTATTTTCATTCTATTATATTCACTGCTGCTATTATTAGTAGTAGTAGTCATGTTTCTAGGGCAATATTCAAAGGTATTCGAAGCTTCGCGGAGCTGACATGTTCTTCTGTCTGTCTGTCTCCATATCCCCCGTTTCAGTGCCCAAGACAGAGCCACTGCTGCACTACTGTACAAACACACACCTCTACACACAACAAACAGCAATATCCATATGAGAATAACTACAAATAATGAATAATGCTGTTGGATTATTCCTTATTTCATGGGCTATTTGGGGATTTATACATTATTATTACATACTTATACATACATATACGGTCGAAGCTTTGAAGCACTCAGGTCAGCCCTACATGTTTCTATTATTATATCTGCTATTATTATTAGCATTCTATTATATCCACTGCTACTATTATTATAGTTATCAGTCCTATTTTTATTATTAATATAACTGTTGTGATATTATTTTCTATATCTCTGTCAAGGTTTCTACCCATTAAAAGGTACATTTTGTCTTGCTACTGTCACACCAGTGCATGCTCAGGGGGAAATATTGGGTCTCTGTAAATTATTAAGTACGGTATAGACCTCCTCTATATGAAGTGTCTCAAGATAACTTCTGTTATGATTTGACGCTATATTCATAAATTGAATTGAATTAACTTTTGTCATTGCACCCCACTGTTTGTCAACTGTTTGTCACTGTTTGAGTTTCATGAACTGCAAACACAAACAAGTAGCAAACTGAAGTCTACACAAGGGCCAAGTCGCTCGAAGAGCAACCCAAACCATTAACAGAAAGTAGACAAAGTGATGACGTGTACTATGCAACTTGAACACAATTACAAAAGATTGGTCATAAATGCCAAATAGCTGCCTCTTACAGCAACAAAGAGGTTTAGCAAACAACACTGATATGTTTGGGATTTTAAAGCAAAACCAAGAGTTCCAAAGAGGCCAAAGTACAAGAGAGCCCTTATAAGATTAGATTAAGATAGGCAAAACACTGACAAACTTGCAGTGGCACATAAGGACAGGTTGAACCTGACCAGCAGGGTTTTGACAAACACATGTATAACTACAGTTAAGCCTGAGACAAAGCAGCCGTGTAGCAATGATTATTTACTTTAACTTACACGTTGGATCCTAGTTTATCGAACGTCTGCAGGCGCTTGTCACCGTGCAGTATTTGTATATGTCTGTACAACACCTCTCTAGGGAGGACTAAGACTAAGCTACTGGAGTTACCCTGCACTATACTCACTTTTAACAGTCTCTTCTGCACTATATTCACTTTTTTAATAGTCGTGTATCACAGCTGTTACCCTGCACTATATTCAGTTTTAACAGTGTTCTTCATCTCCTTGTATTTTTACATCTGCTATATTTTTTTTGTACTTTGCACTACTAACTTTTTTACTGCCTTTTTACTAACATGTTTTACACTATGGAACTGTGATGCTGGAAACTTGAATTTCCCTCGGGATCAATAAAGTTACTATCTATCTATCTATCTATCTATCTATCTATCTACAGTATCCATCTATCTATCTATCTATCTACTCTATCTACAGTATCCATCTATCTATCTATCTATCTATCTATCTATCATCTACTCTATCTATGTACAGTATCTATCTATCTACATTATCTATCTATCTATCTATCTATCTATCTATCTACAGTATCCATCTATCTATCTATCTATCTATCTATCTACAGTATCCATCCATCTATCTATCTATCTACAGTAGCTATCTATCATCTATCTATTTATCTAAAGTTACTATCTATCTATCTATCTATCTATCTATCTACAGTATTTATCTATCTGTCTGTCTATCTACAGTATC